>APFE030312948.1:196743-234975 GCA_000404065.3 Pinus taeda
AACATTTCCTTCTCATAAATAGCTTGCTTGAGATGTAGCTGTAAAAATACCCAATCACCTACATCAAAACTTTTTTCACTGTGATGTTGATCTACCTGTTATTTCATTCGATTTTGCACCAAAGTGGCATTATCCTTTAAAAGTTAGAGAACTTGTTGTTGATGCTCGATGTGATATTTCACTTCTTGAACATTTTTCTTCTTGATATGTCCTTCTATCTTGATAGTTTGAGGAGTGGTAATTCCGGCCAATGCATTACAAGATACGGTTGGATTCATTTCTTCTTTCTTGATGTAATCTTTCACTTCTTGAGCCTTTTTCTTCTTGATATGTCCTTCTATCTTGAGAGTTTGAGTAGTGGTAATTCTTGCCAATGTTTTACAAGATATGGTCAGATTCATTTATTCTTTCTTTGGGGTTGGGTCCTAGCGTATATCCTCTTATTTTGATGTTTCTCAATCCTTTTCTTCCTCCTCTTCATACTCTATGTAAAATAATTTCTTCTAAGCACACTTTTGACCTTTAGTGCATTTGCTATCACAATTGTAACAAAGCCCTTTTTCTTTTTTTCCTTCCAATTGTTGTGGTGTAAACCTTGTAGGTTGTGGAAGGCTAGGAGAATAAACACTTCCATAATTATAGTCATGAGTGGTGGGATTCCTTGTTTCCATAATTTCACTTTCAATTTTTCTTGCCCACTTGAATGCCTTCTCCAATGAATTAGGTTCCCAAAGACGAACGTCATGTTGAACGTTATCCTTGAAAGTGCCTATGAAGACATCAATTCTTTGCTTCTTTGGAATATCATTTACCCTTATATTCAATTTTTGAAAGTCCTCAATATGCTCTACCATTGAACACTTTTTTTTGAGATTGATCAATTGGCTAAAGAAGGTGTTTCTCTGTGTATCCTCATAATGTGTTATCATTTCCTCCATGAAAATTGACCACGTAACAAGTGGTTTACAAGAACAAAGCCCTTTATACCATAAAAATTGATATGGTTCTAAATATGAATATGCAATACGTACCTTTTGTAACAGTTGCACCTCATGTAGATCAAAATATTGCTCCATCTATAGTATCCAATTTATCGGATCCTTGCCATCAAACTTCCTCATATCACCTTTTCTTGATTTTAGGAGCTCGATCTTAAAACGACCATAACTTTGTAATTTCAGCTCTTTCAATTCTGAAATTTCGACTTGAAGTATATCTCTGTGTCCTCTTTTCAATGCCACTAGTCTGATCAAAATTGGATTCTTCAAGAAAGAGTTATGCACAATCTCCCGAGATGACCTGATTATATACCTTTTCAAAAGAGCGAACTTGGATGAAGTTCCACGTGTCATTATTTTTACCTTTGGATCTCAAAAATATACACAAGAAACTACAGTCCGTCCTCTTTCTGTAACTTCTTACAAAATTTCAATTTGATGCTTAGAGAGACAGTTATGACGATTTTTCTCAGGTGACTTGTTTGGAATGTAATTCGGGGGTCTGCAAAAACCCTAACTTGCTCATACTATATCTCTGAAAATATAGTGAGACAGGATCTGACATTCAGAGCCAATGTGCAGACCAATTTCTTCTAAAATGGGTTTTTTTTTAGCTTCTAAAACTTCATAGCGAAACAACTATAGCGAAAATCCCACGATGACCTGTTTTAGTTGAAATTCTGGAGCTTTCAAAAACCCTAAGTTCTTCAAATCATATCTCCAAAAATATAGCGAGAAAAGCTTTGAAATTCAGACTTGAGGTTTAGCGTGAGCTCGTCTCAAATGGGTTTGTTTTTTTCCTTCTGAAATGTCACAAAAAGCAAGTTATAGCGAAAATTCCACGATGACCTATTTGGAGTAGCGAAACCCTAGAATCCAAAGCTCTGATACCAAATGTTATGAAACCAACTCACAAAAAGATAGAAAAGATAGCTCAACACCTTAGAAATAAGCCTCTTCGAGGGGGAAACCTCCTTTACATTACACAAATTAACAATTCTTAGATGATACAAATGACAAAACCTCCTTTCTATATATAGGAGTCTAAGGGGTCATAATATAATCAGAGCCGACATAACAATAATAATGTAAGGCACAATAATAACAATAGTAGGCTTCTATGGGGCACAATAATAACAATATGGGGACTACATGGGTACAACAATAATAAGGGTGTTGTACTAATAACAATAAGGGGTTACACTATAGTTAGGGGCCTAACATATTCAAGATATGATGTCAACCACGGGGGATGCTTCACACTTGTGAGAAAAAAAACAAAAAATAAAATTAAAAAAAAAAAAAAAAAAGAATATAATATATATATATATATTATATATAATATATTATATAATATTATATATATATATATAAATATATATACTATATATTATATATCTTTCCAAACCTATCTCCCTATGGTTTTATTCAATAATCGAGCGGAGACACAGTTGGAGCAAAATTTAATTCTCACCTAAGAAGTAACCCATGTTGCATACTTTCAATGGACCTTACTACATGAAAAATGAGAAATACATGAAAAATGTGATTGCATTCACGCTTTTTCATGTATGTCTCATTTTTCATGTAGCGGGGTCCAAAAAAAGTATGAAACATATGTATTCCTTGAATGAGGAAATAAATTATGCATCCAATGAGCTCTCCCACTTGAAATTTGAGTAAATTCGTAGGGAGATAAGTTGAAATTATGAATTGAAATTTTTTTTTTTCTTTATTCCCTCAAAATTTGATGATGTAATCTAGTCTTATTTTATTATTTCCACTATTATTTTATAATATTCCTTAGAAGGCCCATTTTAGACCTTAAAAATTCTCTAATGCATAATGGTAGCATACAAGCCTTCCTCCCTGCATCAAGATCGATTCCATAGCATACCCACTCACACTTGTCTTTAGTTCGAAGGGCAGATTCTTCACTAATCTTCTTCTTTAGCTCCTCAAAGGCCCTTTGTTGAACCTTTCCTAACTAGAAACTTTGTCCACTTGTTTTTATGTTGTGGAGTGTTGTTGCTATTGTTGAAAATGAGGCTATGAATTTCTTCAATTATTATGCCACCCCAATGAAACCCCTAACCTTATAAACATTAGTAGGCCCTGATCATTTCATGAGGGCCTCCAACTTGGTAGGATATATCTTCAACTCTACTCCACCTAATCACATTGATATCTAAATTGTTGTGGATATTCCACTGGACAATTCATCACAATAAATCTGATAAAATTATATTTAAAATCCAAAATCTACAACATTACAATTTTCTCTCTTTAGATTTATAGATCTGTAGAATAATGTTAGTAGCATATAGATGTGAATTTAAAATTATTCAGAAAATAGGGAATGGTGAAATAAAATCTTACACACACATTTGACACAAGATATGACCTGGGAAACCCTTTCAGGAGAAAACCCCAGTCGGAAGGTGAGGTCGCTATGTTCTCTTTCTCTGAATAGAAAATGTATGTGAGTACAAAGAAGTATGGTATGTGATTTGTGGGCTACTACAGAGCAAAAATTCTCTGTATGTGTTCTATCTCTTATCCATCTTGGCTATTTCTACGCAGTTACGGAACAAACACACTTGAAAGAATGGAACTCATTTTCCTCCTAGTGGCTCGGTTATAACATAGCCCAATAGCCTACTAGTGGTTAGATTTGACTACCTCAACTCTTAACCAGAGTTATAATGTATAATCTTATAGAGTCTTATTAATAATAATCATGTGGCTAGCCCCTTTTTCATGAATAATGGGGGCTAATGTGGCATCCTCTTGAATTATGATGGCGAAAACAAGAAGGTCAACTTCTAAGTGCTATAATTTTCGCATACAAACTTCGATTGATGTGATTCTTACACTGTACGAAAGGTGTTTGTGATTATAATGTAAAATTTTAGGTTCTACGCTAAAGAAATAAAGTTTTACACTAAAAAAAAAAATTGATGCCTCAAAAATGCTCCCAAAAGGTTTTAGACCACGATTTGCCAAACTAGGTATCACCGGTAAAAATAGTCCTGAGAGCTAATTCCTCCATTTTTACCACTCTGGAAGCATCGAGATGGATGAAAAATAATATAATGATCAATTTTAGATCACAACTCCCCATTTTGGGAGGATTTTGGTCCCCAAAAGCTTCTACTGAATGAGGGGAGGAAATTTTTCCTTCATCTTCTCTCGAGGTGTACCATTTAGCTTTTCCTAGAAGTTGTCCTTTCAACCCAATCTTCCAAAGGACATGTTGCCCTTGTCTTGTATTTCTAGACCTCTTCTACAAAAACATATATTATTTCAACTCTTTCTAAGCATATAGTGTCAAATCCTCCACATAAGGTAGTGCATGTTCATCTTCCTGGTCTAACATAGAAGGCTCATAGAGTTTGAGATTCTCTACATTCACAACTAAGTAGATGTGCATATATGCAGGTAAATTGAGTCAACAGGAATTATCACCCACCTTTTCTAGTATCTCAAAGGGACCATACCTCAGAGCCTTGATTTTCTTACCATGAACCTGTAGTCACTCCTTATTCAACTGTAGTCACTCTCTATCTTCCACCTTGAACGATTTCTCTATTCTATGTTGATCATGTCTGGCCTTATATTTCTCCTGTGACTTCTGCAGTGTCTCTTGTACCTGTATATGGGTATGCCTAATCTTCTCTATAAAATTTTCATCCCTCAACGCATCTCTTGTAAGATCTTCCCTCACTCCTCATTTCTACCCATATGTAATTTCCAAAGGTGAAGGTGACAAATATCCAAAACAAGTTTGAAATGGGGACTTTCCTATAACAGTGTGGACTGCTCTGTTGTAAGAATGTTTTATATATACCAGATTTTCATCCCAGGTCTTCAAATGCTTCTGGTTGTATCCCCTCAGAAGTTGCTCCAAATTTATGTTGACTACTTTTGTCTTCCCATCTGTTTGTGGATGGAAAGTTATAGATATCTTCAACTTTGTGTCCATATTCTCCCACAATGTAGTCTAGAATTCACTGATCAATCGAGTGTCCCTATCTAAAATGATGTTCATTGGTATCCCAAAGTGCACCCAGACCCATCCAAAGAACAAATTTGTTTATTCTTTCCCACTTATGGTCTTTTAACAAGGCATCAGAACACACATCTTGCTAAACCTGTCAATTACCATAAACAGGTAGTCATCTCTCTTCGTAGTTGTTGGTAAACCTCCCACAAAGTCCATGGAAATGCTCTCCCAAGGATTAGTGTGTACATGTAAAGGATGATATAGACCATGTTTCCTAACGCTAGGCTTGTTGGTACAATAAAGTGTGCATCCTCTAATGAACCTAGCTATTTGTTCTTGCATCTTACGCCAATACACATACATTTGCAAGTTGGCCATAGTCTTCCCCTATAACAAAGTTCCCTACAACCTTGGAGGTGTGTGCCTCTCTAATTAACTACAATCACTCACATTTAGGAACACATAGATTATCCAACCTGTAGAGAAACCCATCCTATAGATGGAAATGGTGTTATCGCCATCATGCACCTGACTCTGACTCTGCAATTGTTGAAACACCTCCTTGAAGTCCTCGTCCTATGAATATGCCTCTATGAATGCATTGTCAATGAATGGATCCATGTGCATAAGAGTCCCCAAAGTTGTGATCTTTAATGTGGGTGGCCTTGAGAGAATATCGGCCAACTTTTTTGTGATTCCCTTCTCGTACTTAATCACTATATGAAATTGTTGTACGAACCCCATCCACTTGTAATGCCTAGTTTTTTGTAGCTTAATATGGGCCTACAGGTACTGTAGTGGTTGGTTATTTGTGTGGAATATTATCTCCTTTCCCATCAAATAGTACTTCCACTTCTTCATAGCTTGCATTAGTGTATAGAGTTCCTTGTCATAGGTAGGGTAGTTAACAACAACCCTATGAAATAATTTAGAATGGTAGCATATAAGCCTTCCTCCCTGCATCAAGACCGCTCCCATAGCATACCCACTCACATCTATCTCCACTTCAAAGGGTTGTTGCAAATTAGGTAATTTTAAAATTAGTGCTTGAATGATCTTCTTCTTTAGCTCCTCAAAGGCCCTTTGCTGAATCTTTCCGCAATAGAAACTCTTTCCACCTATTTTTATAGTGTGGAGTGGTGCCACTACTGCACAAAATGAGGTTATGAATTTACTCAAGTATTTGTTTCGCTAATGAAACTCCTAACCTCACAATAATTAGTAGGCATCAACCATTTCATGATGTTCTCCATCTTGGCAAGATCTATCTTCATCTCTCCTCCACCTATCACATACCCCAAATACACCAAAGATTGTTATGTGAACTCACAACTCTTGAGATTTTCTAGTAGTTGGTGCATATTCAATGTCTCCAAAACCTTCATCAAATGTGAGATGTTCTCCTGTCAGGTAGCATTGTATACCAGTATATCATCCAAATACACAATAACAAATGAATCTATAAAAGGGTGTAGTACATCATTCATTAATCTCGTAAACGTAGTTGGTGCATTGCATAAGCCAAATGACATGACTAACCACTCGTACAAACCTTGCATGGTTTTGAAGTGTAACAACCCTAGTCAAAAATCCATGTAATAAAGTTAATAAAGGTAATGTAAGACCATGGTCATGGACACGTGTTCCAATTTAAATGTTGGGTAAAACATCCTTGTGGGTGTTCATTCCAATTATTATGGCTAAAGGAAATTAGCAAAGGCAATGGAAAAAGCTTTGAAAAGGCAAGAGGAATTAATTGGCATTTTATTTATGAAAATAAAGGAAATAAGGAGAAAATGAAGATGAAAGGTCACGGGTTGCATGTGAGGAGGAAATTGAAGGAAAATAATGGAAAATTGAAGAAATTAGAGGCCTCATTAATAAAAAGGCTTAAGAGGATTAGTTGGTAACCTTTTGTCAGTTCAGTTTTGGATCTCTCTCTCTCTCTGTTGGACGCTTAGAGTTTTCTTGGAGCACTCTAGCATTGGGTCAAGAGAGAAAAGGAGGGACCAAGAAGGGAAATATGAAGCAAGGAAGAGCAAGACCAAGCAGCTATAGCGGGATTATTTTCAGTTATAGATTTGCATGTGTGATTTCCCTGCTAGATTTGGCATGCATGGCACATGCCTGTGTGAATTTGGTTCTCTTGTTGTCATTGACATGGGTTTTTCCAGGTGTGACAGTGTTCTTGAGCCTTTCCTTGCCAATTTTGGACAACCATGGTGTGATGGGTTCTCTTGTATTTGGTTGAGATGGATTATTGGATGGTTTCGAAACTGAGTGAGGTGGTCTTTGAAAGAAAGAACACAAGGCCTAGGAATCTCTGGATCATATTGGGATTACGGTAAAGCTGGATTTTTTGTGTCTCGGTGGGCTTAGGAATCCTCAATGGGTGAATGGTAGGATATACAGTAAATCCTAGAGGTGTGTGCCCTCGATCAGGCCTAGACCAGTGAATGGCGGGATATACAGTAAATCCTGGAGAGTGGAGTCTTGATTAGGCCTAGGAATCCTTGACCGTTTTATGGTGGGATATACAGTAAAGCCTAGAGACTAAGGGATAGGCAAAATCCTCACATTATAGTTGGAGAAATTCGGTGGCATCCATGTTTGTTTAGGGCCTAGTGATCCGGAAGGGATTCTGGTAAAGCCTAAGGAAACTTGGTTTGGTGTGGTTGAGTACCACATTCATGCTTAGAATATGGCACGGGGGTGATTGGCTAAAATAAATATTTGGTTTAGTTAATCTATGTTCGGGTGGTTCGTGGAAGTCCCAAACCTGGTTGGATTTTGCATTCATTAATAATAGTTTCTTCTCCTTGGTATTTAATGTGTAAATGTATTGGCTTATATGTGGATTATATCGTTGTTATATCATTGTAATTTTTGTTTGTTATATATTGGTTATAAGTATGTTTTATGGGAGACTTGATGTATGGCTCTCATCATGTTTTGATTAGTAATTGAAATTACAATGAATATATGAATTAACAGATGATAATGCAACTATTGTGGTATGGAAACAATGCTTCTTTACGAATATCAGATAAATATGAGACCCATATGCTCAGATATGTTGTTATGACCTGTAGACTGCATATTTGGGACATTGTTGACGAAATTTTTGTCATGGCTAGTATGAGTCCATCCAATTCATTGATCAAGTGTTTGCATTATTACCTTTGTTCTAATGTTATTAATCATTTCTGAGAGTTTCATGATGTTCTGGGAAGTGGATTGAGTCCTAACCCTGAAAAAGTGGCACAAAATATGAGGTCATTAGCTCAGAACTACCTGAAAAAGTTGTTAGATTTAGTTAGCAATGGTAGTTCTATGCTTAGCACAATTACTTCAATGTACTTTAAGCAACCCAATGACAATTTCCAAATTATTTTCCAATGTAAATCACATTAACAACAACTTTAGATAAAACATAAAATAAAATGTAGAAGACAAGCCAATACAAGAGGACATCATATTTGGTGGATGACACGAAAAAACCCCAATGTTGGGAAAGCCCTTTGATCAATTATTTATATTATTATATAAACTGTTCAGTAGAGATAGAGAGAGTACAAAAGTCAAAATTGACTTGCCAAATCAAAGTCAAAAAATCCATGTCAAATATGCAGTCAACTATAGTCAAACTCAGCCCTAACCAAAAATTCAAAGATGGTCAACACAACAGTCAAACTTCTCCTTTGAATCTCGGTCAAAGGCAGTCAAACCCAACCTCCAACAACAATCAAATTCAACCCAAAACAGTCGTAAAATTTGTGGTCAAACTTGGTCAACCTAAAGTCAACCTTGTGGTCAGACAAACCTATGGTCAATGTAGGTCAAAGTCTTCCTTTTGCCTCAGTTTATATGCCCAAAAATGCAGCATGCTAAGAAATAAATTCACCCTGAAAACCAAATTCAAAGGATCCCCGGAAATTCAAAGTCAACGTTTGTCAAACTGCAAAAAAGTAAGAAATTTTCGGCCCTGTAATTCTGTCGAAAAATTCAACCTCCTTTGCCACACGTGTGAGAGAGTGAGAATGCCCAATAGTTGTATGAACCAATGAGAGAAGGAGAAAGAATAATGTGTGTGTGATGATGATGCCAAATGAGGTGAGAGGTCACTTTCATTTATACAAGTCAATGAGGGTGAAGTGACGCGTCCATTAGACTTCATGAGCCTACATGATGATATGGCCGACCTGAATAATTTTCACATGTGTGGGCATAAATTTAAAAAACACACTTCTTCTTATCTAAATTAGATTATCTTTATATCAATTTTGTTCCTCTCGAAAAGAAGAATATAATGCAATCATCATCTCCATCTAATGAGTTGTCCTAAGGTGGAATTTGGCCCTAGTTGCCAATTCTAACACTCCCTCTCAACTAGGTAAAAAACTACCTGTCAATCCATCCATCGTCATCAATCATCATGCCATCCTATCATCATGTACCATTTTTGTATCTCATATCATCTTTTCTTTGTTGAACACTAATACGACTAATGAAGAAGAATCGATCGAGAGTGAATCACCAGACATTACCACTCTCCAGTGATGAAAGTCAATCCTGAGGTAGAACCTCAATCAGAATTGATCTCAGATCAAGTTGTTGAACACCATGCATCCTATACTTAGGGAGTATGGATGTACATGATGCTTCCATCTATAGTGTTATGGTTCCTATCCACTTTTCCCAATTCATTGCTCATATGAGAGGTACTTCCTATGAGTCCCAAACTACATGGGTAGGATGTATGTTGGGGCATCACCAGGAGAAGGTGAACCACTCATCCTCCTCATATGCCATACGAGAAGGTGAACCACTCATCCTATGCATATGTAAATCATAGGGGAAGGTGAACCACTCACCCTATGGTCGCTCATACCTCTAAGAAGTACCCGAAGCCCCCCCGGAGCTCCCACAGCTCAATGTTCAACTCAAGCTAGATCCTCATGAGAGGGTCTTTCCATGACTCCAAGTCTCTCTTGGAAGGCTAAGAATTTTACCTTCCCTAATGGATCTGTGAGAATGTCTACGACCTTCTCACCAGACATGATGTATTGGAGCTTTATTTTTCCCCATTGTACCATATACTAGATAAAGTGGTACCTAATATTAATGTGCTTGCAATGGTTGTGGAAAACAAGATTCTCTGAAAGGAAAATCCCACTCTGTTTGTCGCGGAAGATCATGGTGGTATCCAACACATGCTCAAATAGCTCATTGAAGATCTTTCTCAACCAAACAACATCACAACAGGCCCTACTAGTTGCAATGTATTC
The DNA here is from genome assembly GCA_000404065.3 of Pinus taeda. Lineage (NCBI taxonomy): Eukaryota > Viridiplantae > Streptophyta > Pinopsida > Pinales > Pinaceae > Pinus > Pinus taeda. Next base: position 207,036 of record APFE030312948.1, read on the forward strand.
GGCCTCGACAATGCTTAAAGAAATTGATTTATGCTTCTTGCTCATCCATGAAATCGAAGTAGACCTCACTGAGAAGAAACATCCTGATGTGCTCTTTTGATCCACCACACTACCAACCCAGTCAGCATCAGTATATCCATGTAGCCTCAAATTCTTGGCAACGTATCTCATTCCATAGTTGATTGTGCCAGAGAGATATCTCAAGAGATTATTAGCAGCAGTCCAATATATGTGACAAGGCTCAACCATAAATTGACACAATGTATTCACAATGAAGCATATGTCCAGACGAAAGTTTACCAAGAACATCATGGCCCCCACAAGTTGACTATATTCATAAGGGTTTGCTAATTTGATTCCAACATCACTTCCACATAGCTTCTTGAATTTGAGTTCCATCGGAGTAGACACAGACTTGCAATCCACCCTCCCACATCTCTTGAGCAGCTTCACAATGTATTTTCCTTGAGAAATGAAAATCTCACCTGGATTTTGCTAGACCTCCATACCTAGGAAGTAGTGCATCAGTCCTAGGTCCTTCATCTCGAACTCATAAGCCCAACTCCCTCTTGCATTAACAAATGAGAGGGTTTGCACCTGTTAGAAAGAGATCATCTACATAAAGGACCAAAATGAGAAGCATGTCCTTTTGAACCCTAAAGTATATGTTAGGATCAACATCACTCCTTGTAAATATTAGCTTCATAATATATCTATCAATACCCTCATACCAATCCCTAAGGGCTTGCTTCAACCCATAGAGGGATTTCTTCAACCTCCATATGTGTGTCCTTGGATCTTGTACTTTGAACCCCTAAGGTTGTTCTAAGTATATTTCCTCCTTAAGCGAGCCATGCAAGAAAGTAGTCTTAACATCCATTTGATGTAGGCTCCATCCTTGAGTGGTAGCAAGAGAAATAATAGATTGGATAGTGGTATATTGGGTAACCGGTGTAGATATTTCGTCATAGTCCACTCCTTCCTTTTGAGAGAAGCCTCGGGAAACAAACTTGGCCTTGTATTTCTCAGCACTCTCATCTGCTCCATATTTGATTTTGTATATTCATTTTGAGGTGACTACAGACTTGTCCTTCAATCTAGGCACCACATCCTAAACATCATTTTTCATGATAGATTCATATTCCTCATTCATCACATCCTTCCATACTTGGTGCTTTACGGCTTCTTCGAAGGTACATGGCTCAGTTTGAAAAATAGTACTCATAGCAGGTAAGTACCCTTGATACATGTTCGACTTCTTACTTTCAGGGAATGTCCCTCTTAGACCAATATGTCTTTTAGCATCTTCAAGAGTAACTTTGAGCCACAAAGGTATTTTCCTTGAGGTATAGGGATTACTAACAGGTGGATCAATGGGATCCATTGGGCCTTCAACATTGGGCATAGGCTCATCTGTCAAAGGTTCATCCTCTTTTTCTACAAAATCATCATTATCCTTCCTTAGAATGGGGAGATCTCTGGCTTTCCTAAGGGAAGTGTCTTCATCGAAGGTGACATCATGTCTTATTTCCATGTCTCTTTGACCAAGCACATAGATTTTATATCCCTTTGAATTTTCATTGTAGCTCACAAATATACCTTTCTTCCCATATACTTCCAACTTGTTTCTTTTCTCTTTAGGCACATGAAAATACATGGGGCAACCAAAAAATTTGAAATGAGAAACATCAGGTTTCTTACTAGTGAAAACTTCTTCGGGTGCCTTGAAATCCAGTGCTTGATGCAGGGTCATATTTTGAACATACATGACATTGTTGGCAGCTTGTCCACATAAGAACTTCAGTAGACCTTTGCCATGGAGCATGGCACGGGTGGCTTCCATAATTATTCGATTCTTCCTCTCAACAACTCCATTTTTCTCAGGAGTGTATGAAACGATTGTCTCCCTCTTAATGCCAGCCTCTCTGCAAAATTCATTTGATTCATATTCGGTTCCATTATCGATCCTCAATATTTTGATCTTCTTCTTTGTTTGATTTTCCACCAAGGAGTCGAAAGAATGGAACCATTTGAACACTTCATGCTTCTTCAAGAAATAGATCCATGTTTTGCGAGAGAAGTCATCCACAAAAGTTACATAGTATAAGTATCCTCCCAATGATGTTACAGGCAACAAAACAAATAGGTTAGAAAGGACCAATTGAAGAATATCAGTAGTTTGGCTTCCACTTGAAGGGAATGGTCCCCTTGTAAGTTTCCTAGTTGTACAACCTTAACAAACTCCTTGATTCATGTTGAAATTGGGCATAAATGTGACCATATTCCTTACCCCATGTAAGGATTTGTAATGAAGGTGGGAAAATCTTCGATGCCATAATTCATATTGAAGTGAAGCATCGCAAGTCAAGGCTCCCAAAGGACTAACTCCAACTTGATAGAGACCATCAACCCTAAATCCAAGTGTGAATGCATCTTTAGGGTTTCTTTTCTAAATACATATATTTCAATCAATGAATGCTACCTTGGATCCTTTGTCTTCCATTGCATAAAAAAACACCTAGTTCTTCTTCAAATTGGGCACATACAATACTTCTTGTAGATGAATGGTTTGACCTTGATTCAAGTGAAGAATGACATTACCTATCCCTTTCACATGGTAGGTGGTATTGTCTCCAAGTATGATCTCCAAATTAGTCGTCTTCTCAATCAAATTTGAGAGGGATTCTTTGTACCTAGTGAATTTCCTTAAGGCTCCACTATCAATCAACCAATTATCCAAAGTATCTAGAGGAGAGGCAGTAGATAGAGCGAAAATAAGATAAAACTCCTTTTGTTTTCCTAAAACATTACTTTCCTCATACCTGGAGTTTCTCGATCTTTTGGGAGGTTGACCATTTCCATATCGAGTAACAGGAGCATTCCTTTTTCCTTTATTGTTGAACCTGTTGTTCCTTTGATTGGCATTGCCTTTGTTGTTTTTGTTATTGTCATCATACCTTGGATAATTCTCCTTGTGAAGACACTCTCTAACATAGTGGTTGAACCTGTTGCAACTGAAGCACTTTACTTTTCTTCCTTCTTTGAATCCTTTCTTGAACCCTTGACCCTGTCTCCTTGGACTAGCATTATTTTTCTTTTTTGCATGAGTAGAGAAAGCAATAGGTTCATTCCATTTGAAGGTTTGTCTCTCTTCACCATCTTCGTCTCCTCTTGAGTGCATCTAGCCAATAATTCATTGAAACTAGGAATCTTGTCATTGTTGAGAATGGTGGTGTTAAATACATCCCATGCTATTTAAAGACCCCCAAGTGTAATAAGAGTGAGCTCCCTGTCAGTAATAACTTCTCCAATAGATAGAAGCTCATCCTCGATTTGTGTGATCCTCATGAAGTAGGATTGGATAGGCTCCCCTTTATCTATCCTAATGTCCTTCAACTTGTTTTTGAGAAATAGGATTTGATTTGCATTATTCACTTTGAACATCCCAACCATCTTATCGTATATCTCCTTATAAGTTCCCAAATCAAAAATATAGGCAACCAAATGCTTTTGAATAGATTCAACCAAAATTTTATCTACTTTGATCTCACCTTTTCTATACTTCATCTTAGCAGCAGTTGGTGCATTTTAAGGAGGCTCCACCACTTCTCCCTGCACATAGGACAATAATTCATGCTCCTCCAAAGTCAGGTCCAAAGTCATATTCCATGCATGATAGTCATATTTTTCATTGAGCTTGTCCTCAGTTTTGAAGTAAGATGAAGAAGCCATTGAAACTTGTCCAATAAATATTTCTTGGTGATTGATTTTCTCTCTCTTTCTTGGGCTTTGTCTTCACCTGGGCTCTAAAACCATGTTAAATTTAGTTAACAATGGTATGTTTTATGCTTAGAACAATTAATTCAATGTACTTTAAGTAGCCCAATGACAATTTCCAAATTAGTTTCCAATAGAAATCACATTAACAGTAACTGTAGATTGAACATAAAATAAAATGCAGAAGACAAGCCAAGGCAAGAGGACACCAAATTTGGCAGATGACACGAAAAAACCCCAATGTGGGGAAAACCTTTTGATCAATCCTTCTTATTATTATATCAAATGTTTAGCACAAAGAGAGTACAAAAATTCAAAATTGACTTGCCAAATCAAATTCAAAACAACCCTGTAAAATCTGTAGTCAACTATAGTCAAACTCATCCCTAACCAGAAAGTCAAAGATGGTCAATGCAACAGTCAAATTTCTCCTTTGAAGCTCTGATCCAAAAACAACAAAATTGGTTATTTGTACAATTTCTTAAAATATTAACTAAGGTTTCTTTTTAAGTGAATTAAAAAGGAAAATGGATTTTTATGTGCCTTAAACTTAAAAACTTGAAATCCAAAATCAACTATGAACAATAGAAATAAGAAGTAAACACAAAAAACTTGATGACGAAGTTCGTCCCTCCTGGACTACATCTTCGAGTCCGCTTCCAATGGGCGTCTGTTGTATTCAAAATGCTCATAAAGTCTCCTTACATCAAATTAACCATTTTGGAATGTCCACACACACATCAATGGTTACTGTCAGAAGATAGGCCTCGGCCTCAGCTCTCAAACGCAACTTACAGATCTCAAAAAGGCCCAATATTGGCCAAGATATGCCTCAAAGGGCATTTACAGGCATTGCTCAAAAGAATTACAGACTCAACCCTTTACAACTCCCTTGGCACTGGCGCAGTGGTAAACCTTTTATAAATCCACAGGGAGGTCTCGTGGTCAAACATGCAGGCCTCCCAACAATGGATTTGCTAACTATAGAAATATGTTACAAGAGCATATGTTAACATAGCACTTCGGCGCAATGGAATTATATATATAGTATTTAAAACTATATTGTAATGTTTTTTACAATGGATATATCTCGCATATCCGTGGGGTATTACAAATTTTGAATATGGTTTATAACCAATGTCTGACAATGGTATAATGTTTCAACCCATGACATATGGTATATTGTATGGTTGAACTTTGGAGTTAGCCCTGCATGATATGTGGAGATTGGATAACATATATGTTAACAAACATTGGTATATAGTTACTTCGCGCCGAGTTTAGAATGGTGTTTGGAATATGGTTAAAATGATCCACGAGTTTGGCAGATAGTTGAATATGATGGGTCTACCAACCCTTCCCCCATATGCAACATTAATAAAGTTTAAACATAATTCTCAACCCTTGTATTACAAATCTAATAACATGGTCTGTTGGTAACATTTTGTATTGATGTTTTGAAGGTCGCTAATTCGACCCACACCTCCTCTGCTTGACTTGAATGCCACATGCCCTACTGTGAGACTGATACGTGCCATGTTCTAAGACTGCCACTTGGCCTACTTTGGCCCATTTTTTGCCTGTTTGGGAAAAGCTTCAAAACGTATTTTCTCCCTCATACAGAGGCCATTTTGCAAACCAAATATACCATCGGAATCAGCGTGACAAGCACTTCAACTTGGTGTTGTTTTCATGAGCATATGATACTACTGAATTTTGAGCATTTTGAGGATCCTACTAGATCATTCCTCTCCACTAGAAGCTTTTGGACTACCAAAAGTTTGGTTTTCAGTAGATATGAAGTGAGGGTATATCTCCCTCACCCTTCCGATCTCCATCCACCTTGTTTTGCTTGGATTCATGCCTTTGAGTCTCACTCAAAGATACTCGATATCTCCACACTTGGAAGTGCGGACCTTCCTATCCAATATGGTATCTTCCTATAACTTAGTCATACATTCAGGTGAAAAATCATCTATGGTTGAAATTTAAGCATTTTTCTCTAGATACATGATCATTGGAGGTTCATATAACTTCAAATTATCAACATTTACAACTAAATATATGTGTATGTATGGAGGCAAATTCAATCAGAATGCATTGTGTCTAATCTTTTCAACAATTTTAGAAGGACCATACCTTATAGGTTTCAACATTTTAACTTCACCTTTCATCATTTCTTTGTTGATGTATAGCCATACTTGATCACCAACCTAGAAGTGATGATCCACTTGATGCTTGTCATGACACATTTTGTACTTGACCTAACTTTTCTCCAGTTGATCCTACATTGTGTCATGAATCTTTTGGATTCTTTGAATGAACTTGATTGCTTTGTTGGCATCTCCATGTCCACCCTCCTTAGCTTTTTCACCAAACATAAAGTCCATTTGTGATTTTGGTAGGTACCCATAACATGTTTCAAAAGGAGATATGCTAGTAGAAGAACTTACACCAAAATGCCCTGAAATACGAGAAGAATGGGCTTCCCTGATCACATACACTCTTTCTCCCTGTGGTATACACAACTTTCCAAGATGGTACAATAACCTGTCATGAGCATGATGATTCACTTATTCCACTTGAGCACCATGAGTTAGTGATTCATAAACATCCCTAAAATCAGTATTTGCAGCATATTGTTCTATATAACTTTCATGTGCTAAAGAAATGTTTTGCAGAATAATTGAATCATTCAAAGAAAATATTGATAACATATCAGCTACTTTATTGGTGGTGCATTTCTTATATTTGATTACTAAATGAAATTTCTGCAAAAACCCCATCCATCTATAATGTCGAGACTATTTCAACTTAGTTTGATATTGAAGGCACTGAAGTGGCTGATGATCTGTATGAATCATTGTTTCTTTTCCCTTTAAAGAATGTTTCCATTTTTTAACACTTTCCACTAATGCATACAATTCTTTATCGTAAGTTGGATAGTTAGAAATTGCTTTAGAAAATGCTTCTGAATGAAAACAAATAGGCTTTCCTTTTTGCAATAACACTGCACCCATTGCATACCCACTAACATCAATCTCTATTTCAAATGGTTGTTGAAGGTTTGGTAAATCCAAGATTGGAGCCATAACAATTTTCTGCTTTAAAGTATCAAATGTTTTTGTTATTTTCCTCCCAACTAAAATGAGACTTTAGAACTTGTTAGAGCATGAAGTGGTGATGCAATAAAACAGAAATGAGAAATAAACTTCCTCCAATGTTGAACTGCATCCAAGAAACTTCTAACTTCCATCACATTTTGAGGTCTTGGCCACTTAACAATTACATTGATTTTAGTTAGATCTATTTTTAATTGACCATCTCCAACTATGTAACCAAGATATACTAAGGAAGTTTTTCCAAATTAACATTTAGAAAGTTTGAGATGCAATTTCTCTCTTTGCAACACATCAAAAACTTGTTTAACATGCTTTACATGTTCTTCCCAACTTGAACTGAAAATAAGAATATCATCCAGATATACTATGACAAACTTATCAATAAAAGGACTAAAAACATCATTCATCACTCTCATAAAAGTTGTTGGAGCGTAGCATAACCCAAACAACATAGCCAACCATTCATAAAGCCCCTGTCTATTCTTAAATGTAGTTTTCCATATATCATTCTCCGCAATACGAATCTGCTGATAACCACTTCTTAAATCCAGTTTTGTAAAGTAAACAACATTCTTTAACTAATCAAGCAAATCATCGATTCTAGGAAGAGGATACCTGTTCTTAATGGTGGTTTTATTTAAGGCTCTAAAATCAACACACATTCTCCAAGTTTCGTCTTTCTTTGGGACTAATATGATCGGTGATCCACATGGAGAAGAACTAGGTCGAATAAAGCCTTTATCAACCAATTCATGAATTTGTTTCTTAATATCTTCATTTTCTATGACCAACATACAATACATGCCAATGTTCGAGAGAGGTGCATCAGATTTTAATTGAATCTCATGTTGTATTTCACATTTTGGAGGTAAGCTTTTTGGTTCTTTAAACAATTCCTTATAAGAATCTACTATTTCAACCAAATTGTCCTTAAACTAGGAATCACACCCTTGACAAGCATCATACTTATATTTAGGTTGTTCTTTAACAATCATGAGAATATAATTTTTACTTGAATTTATTAGCCTTTTCATCTAACTGACATTGATTAAATCCAAGTTCGTCTTGATTTTGTGTGCCCTGAGAATGTATTCAATTCCATCTTGAAATAGATGATACTTATTCTCTCTTCTATGAAATATGGCATATTGATCATAAAAATATAACTACCCAACATAACTCCACATATATCCAAAGGAATCACATCTAGCTCAACTTCATCAACAAAATTAGTTGTAATTTCAAACCTTAATCGACATTGTTTTGTGACTTGCATCTGAGTATTTTCTTTCAACCATCCTAAAGGGTATGGTTTTGTATGATTTTTACTTTCCAATCCCAATTTCCTTACTATTTTGTGATTCAATATCGAATGATGTGTCTATATTAGTGTGCTTGGATATGATCCTTATGTGAAACAATTCAACCCTCTTATTTTCTTCAATCACATTATTAGATTTTGAAGAAGATGCAAAACAAGTAGAATTAGAGCTAGTTTCAGAAGGATTACCTATCAGACCCATATCGGTAATCTTATTTTCATCACATGAGTCAGATCCCAAATCTTGTTGGACTGTAGCATTAGCTTTCATTTCACCCTTCTTCTTAAGGAACTTCTTAGATTTAAGTTCAGGATGAAGCTTCCAAAATTTGGAGTCTTCATGTCCAACCCTTTGACAATGAGTACAAGTAAGCCTTTCTCCTTCCTTCTTAGTTGTTGTCGATATCTTCCCTTTCAATTTATTATTTCCCTTGCCTTCTTTGGAATCTTTGTTCTCTGAATTCTTGAATGATTTCTTTGAAAAGTTTGACTGAAAATGTCTGTCACCTGATCCAATATGAATGGCTTGTATACACACTTCATCAAATTCAGCTGGATTAAGCATAAACAATGTATGTCGCAAATAAGAATGCAAACTTCCAATATACTTTAACAAAGTTTCTCATGTGTTTAATGGAACATTAAGTGCTAATGCCTTTTTTCTTGAATTCTTGTGTAAACTCTTGCACACTCGATCGTTTACCTTGCCTTAAATGTTGCCAATCCATTATATCATGTTGTATATATCCTTAAGGATATAATTGCTTTCTAAGAGCTTTAAAAAACTTAGACCATGAAGAGATAATTTTCCCTTTTTGCTTCAAATCTGATTTAGTTTTACTTTCCCACCAAATCAAAGTTGTTCCCCCCATTCTAAGTGTAGCTAACTGAATTTTTGCAGAATCATCGACAATATTCTGAATTCTACAATACACCTCAAGTTGTTTTATCTAGTTATATAACTTTTCACGATTCATTTCACCATCATATATTGGCAACTCAAACTTAACATCAAGCTTCAATAAAGGAGATTTATTTTGCTTCTTTTGTGAGTCTGAATCTGAACTTGAATGATAAGAGAATAAAGAATAAGAAGATGAAGATGGAGGAGAAGAAGGTTCATTACCATCAACGTTTTCCTTGCCTTTTTTCTCGTTCGTGCCTTTATAAGATGAAGATGCATCTCTAGTCTTCTTGTCTTCATAAAGTTCTGCAATCATCCTTTGCATATTAAGGAACATTAATTGATATTTCTCCTCTCCAATGGCCTTTGTTTTAGGAGCTTCTCCTTCATTTGGGTCTCCCATCTTTAACTTTTGAGAGACTTTCCTCTTTCCAATCTCTGGATTTGTCTTCTCAAGTTTCCCTTATCTATGTCACAACCTGGAGCTAATCAACATTCACATTGGCAAATATCCTTCTTATACATGATCAACCTCGTTATGATACAAAAATATGATCCGAAAACAATAGAATTGACTATTTGCACAATTTCTTCAAATATTAAATAAGGTTGATTTTTAAGTTAATTAATAAGGAAAATGGATTTTTATGTGCTTTAAACTTAAAAACTTGAAATCTAAAATCAACCATGAATAGTAGAAATAAGAATCAAACATAGAAAACTTGACGACAGAGTTCATCCCTCCTAGACTACATCTTCGGGTCCACTTCCAATGGGCGTCTGTTGTATTCAAAATGCTCAGAAAGCCTCCTTACATCACATTCACCATTCTGGAATGTGCACACAGGAATCAATGGCTACTGTCAGAAGATAGGCCTCAGCCTCATCTCTCCAACGCAACTTACAGATCTCAAAAAGGCCCAATACTGGCCAAGATATGCATCAAAAAGCATTCACAAGCATTGTTCAAAAAACTTACAAACTCGATCCTTTATAAATCCCTTCACACTGGTGCAGTGGTAAACCTTTTATAAATACACGAGCAGGTCCCAGGGTCAAAGCCATGAGCCTCCCGAGATTGGATTTGCAAACTATAGAAATATGTTACAACATCATATGTTAACATAGCACTTTGGCGCAACATAATTACATGTATAGTATTTAAAACTATATTGTAATGTTTTTTACAATGCATATATCCTGCATATCCATGGAGTGTTATAACTTTGGAATATGGTTTATAACCAATGTCCAATGGTGGTATAATGTTTCAACCCGTGGCATATGGTATATTGTATGGTTGAATTTTGGAGTTAGCCTCGTGTGATATGTGGAGATTGGATAACATATATGTTAACAAACATTGGTATATAATTACGCCGCGTAGAGGTTAGTAAGGCGTTTGTCATATCGTTAAAATGATCCATGGGTTTGGCGGACAGCCAGATATGGTGGGTCCGCCAACCCTTCCCCCATATGCAACATTAATAAAGTTTAAGTATAATTCTCCACCATTGTATTACAAAACCAATAGTGTGGTCTGTTGGTAACATTTTATATTGATGTTTCGGAGGTCACGGGTTCGACTCACACCTCCTCCACTTGACTTGACTACCACGTGCCCTGTTGTGAGAGTGTCATGTGCCTTGTTTTGAGACTACCACATGGCCTGCTCTAGCCCATTTTTTGCATGTTTGGGAAAAACTTCAGAACGTGTTTTCTCCCTCATAAGGAGGCCATTTTGCAAACTAAATATACTACTAGAATCAGCACGACGATCTCTTTGACTTGGCGCTAGTTTCATGAGAATCTGAGACTGTTGAATTTTGAGCATTTTGAGGATCCTCCTGGATCAAGCTTAGTCAAAGGAGGTCAACCTCAGCTTGCAGCAACGGTCAAATTCAACCCAAAACAATCATAAAATATGTGTTCAAACTTGGTCAACCTGAAGTCAATCTTGTGGTCAATGCATGTCAAAGTCTTCCTTTTGCCTCGATTTATGTGCCCAAACATGTGGCCTAGTGAGAAAGAAATTCAACCTGAAAATCAAAGTCAAAGAATGCCCAAAAATTCAAAGTCAACACTGGTCAAACTGTAGAAAATTCTGAAATTTTCGGCCCTGTAATTTTGTCCAAAAATTTGACCTCCTTTGCCACACATCTGAGAAAGAGAGAATGCCCAATAACTGTATAAACCAATGAGAGAATGAGAGAGAAGAATGTGTGTGTGTGTATGATGATGCCAAATGAGGTGAGAAGCCACTTCATGATGATGTGGCTAACCTGAACAATTTGCACATGTGTGGGCATACATTCAAAAAACACACTTTTTCTTGTCCAAATTAGACGATCTTTATATCAATTTTGGTCCTCTCGAAAAGAGAAATTTAATGAAATCATCATCTCCATCAAATGACTTGTCCCAAGGTGGAATTTGGCCCTAGTTTCCAATTTTAAAAAATTTCAACAGTGATTGGCATGCCCTTGTTGTGGTAGCGACTAGAAGGCCTCAGTCGCATGCATATCTTGTCATGGGAGCTGTTCAAGATACAGATCAGTGAAATGTCAAGTTGCCTTAAGGGTTGGTTGGCTCCTGAAGGTTATGTAGCATGTGTCAAAGGTCATATTGGGTTATTTTTATTGATTCCACTTCCTTAATTGTACATGGGGGGTTGAATCACATCATGGTAGCCTCTCGTCACATGTTTACCCCAACTGACTAGTTAACTTGTGTAAATGTGGGAGGAGGGTGTTACATAATGGTACCAAGAGCGGGTTCCATTCTCTTTAGGTGATGTATATTTTCTATTCTCTTTGGGTGATATCTGATACTACATAGTGGTATCATAGTGGGTTTTGTTCTCTTTGGGTGATGTCTGGTTTTCGTTCTCTTTTGGTGATATATGATACCATAGAGTGGTATCATAGCATGGTTCAACACTTGGACTGGATGGGCAGAATGTGTTTTTCATGCATACATGTAGGTTGTATATGTGATTATTATGTATGAATGGTAGTGGTCATTGTTACAATTGTGTTGACATGTAGGAGTTGATGAAATTTTTGTTAGGATGTGCTTGTCATGAATGCATGTTAGTTGTATATGCATTTATTATGCACGTCAATGTTTATATGTTGTTATGCATGTATTGTCATGGTTATGGTTATGCATGTATTGTAGGAAAGAGATGCATTGAAATGGTCATTTTTATGGTATTGTGTCATCATGATGTTATTCGTATATTATGATGTTGATGTGTTGGCTAAGATGAAGCAAGAGATGCAGATCATCAAAGCAAGGTTGTAGCACTGGACCTCGGGGTAAGAGCAGATCGTCATATAGGTTTATATGTTTTGCATGCAAGTATGTGGTTAATGGTTTTTATAAGCATTAGGGTTACTTACATGCTTGTCATTTTATTGTTGTTATGGTTACATGTATGATAAATGCTAGTTGATCAGTGTAGTCATATGCACGTGTCGGATAGTCATGAATGATAAGAATATGTTGTTCTATGCATTGTGGTCATATGTCTAATGATTATGGTCATTGCAATTGAGGTCTTGATGTTATTATGTTTTGTGCTAATTTGGATTGTCCTATGCAGATGATTATGATTATGAAATTCAACTGAGTTAATATATTATGATATTATGACATACTAATTTTGACTGACTGTGCATATGTGATTGTTATGCATGAATGGAAATTGTTTATGAGTTTATGATGTGAACATATTTAATTATTGTTATGGATATCATGACTTTATTGAAGTTTGAGTTGATATGTTGTGAAGTTATATCACGTTAATCTAGATTGATTATGCAGGCAAGATACTCTTCCTTGAGATACATTAAGGTATGAGTTTGTATATGTTGTCTACTTGGTGCTTGAATGTTTGAGTATGTTGTCTATTTGTTGTTTGAGTGTTTGATCATTTTGTCTATCTAGTGTTTTAAGTGTTTATTATGTCATCTATTTGTTGTTTGAATGTTTGATTAATTGCATGAAATGAATATGTGTCTATAAGATTGCATTAAGTAATCATCTTGTTTTAAGATGGTTGTGTCAACACTCTATGTGTTGACATAGCTTATATGTACTTGAGTGTAAGTAGGTTATAGTTGTAGCATTATATATTATGACTGATAAATGTGAGTTGATTGTTGAGTATGACATGGTTGTTAGACGTGATAAAGGTTGTTTTCAAATTAATAGATATGTTGTCTTGATATTTGGAATGTGTAGTTGACATGTGTGTTCAATTACAAGGTAGTGTGCTTGGCACAACAAGGTAAGATAGCTAGTATATTGTCTATGTATTTATGCGTTGATAGTTATGTGTTTATGACAGTATGATACAGGGGGTTGTTTGGCAATATATTGCCATGAAATCTTGAAGAAGGCACGGGTTGAGCTTTCCTTTGGAAACACTAAGAACCATGGGGATTGAGTCATGGTATTTTTTGTCAATCTTGTGCTTTTGGTATTTTGTTATTTGTTGAGCTTGATTTGCGGCTTTGTTTATGTCTAGTGTATGGTCATACCACTTTGTTTGTGGTGTCATATTGTTATTGGTTTTTCATGATTTTCTTCTTGTTTGTTTCTTGTTCTTTCCTTTTGTGTTTTGAGGGTCATGGAAATTGGTTGGGAAGGAGGAAGTTAATGGAGCTCGGGGAGAGTTGAATGAAACCAAACAGGTGATGTAAGACTCAAATGAAGCTCGATACATGAATAAGGGTAGTCGAGTGAATTGGATTGGTTGGGTCCATTGGTGTAAATGAATGGTGGCAGGACAATCATGAAAAAGGTAACAGGGAAGGTAAATTAAATGGATTTGAGATCACAGATGCCTTGGCTAAGTTGGGAATTGTTGTTCTCAAGGTTGTGCATATTGTGCACAGGTAAGGGGAGTTCTCTCAACCTTAAACCTTCTGATATCTTGTAAGTGTGTTGTTACTAGGATTATATTTATGTTTATATATGCATATATGTATGTATGTCGTTGACTGACAGAGTCATTAGGATTGTTTTGATTTAGTGTTCACATGTATATATATAATATATATATATATATATATAAATATGCAGTTGTTTGACATGGTCATCAGGGATCATGATTGTTTTATGTAATGTTTAATTGTATATATGTATGTATCTATGTCTTTCCTTGGCAGGGTCATCAAGGATCATTCTTATGGAGGGATGATTACTTATGCAGGTGAATGGCATGAAGAGGTTCCCAGCTTATGAGGAATCAAGTGGGAAGATTAACCCTAACAGATCTACAAGGTCAGTATCATGTGGATATGAATTGATATTATATGCTTGTACTATCTATGTTTATGTTATGGACAAGTAATGTTGAGGGGTACATCATCGAAATGAAAGTAGTGTAATTTGTAGCATCTTGGGACAAGCATGGATGGTGGAAAGGCGCTAGAGGCAAGGTTGCCTTGTAGAGACAATGTGGTCTATGTATGTGCAGTCTATTATTGTATATATGTTGTACATGTTTCACTTGTGATTTTGTGTGCATGCAGTGTTGTCTAAAGATGGTGGGGTGCACATGTTGTTTATGCAGGACTATGTACAAATGGTGTTGTGCGCATATTGTTGTGGTGTTGTGTACATATGGTGTTGTGCGCATTTTGCATATGTGGTGTTGTGTACATATGGCATGGTGTGCATGTCATACATATGGAGCTATGTAGATGTGGTGTTGTGTGTATGATTCCACATGTAGTGTTGTGTGCATGTGGTGTCGTGTCCATGTTGTACATGGGGCGTTGTGTGCAGGTGGTGCCATGTACATGTCGTGCATGTGGTGTTGTGTACATGTGCATGTGGTGTTGTGTACACGTTGTGGAGGTGGTGTTGTGTACATGTTGTGCAGACAATGTTGTGTACAGGTGGTACTATGCACATGTTGTACATGTGGTACTGTTCACATGTTGCACGTGGTATTTTACACATGTTGCACATGTGGTATTGTTTTACATTTAGTATTGTGTGCATGTTGTACATGTTATGTTGTGCGCATGTCATATCGTGTGCATGTTGAACATGTTTTGTGTATGTGTGGTACTATGTATATGCATTGTGTATCCGTGGTATTGTGACCTATGTATTCATTGTGTTGCACTTTGTGTAGGTGTATGTGTTGTGATGTACACCGGATGCGGTATATGTGTTTTGTTGTACGTCAGGTGTAGGTGTATGTGTTGTATGTCAAGTGTAGGTGCGTGTATTGTATGGTGTTGTACACTGGGTGTAGGTGTATGCATTGTATGTCAGGTGTAGGTGCATCTATTTTTTGGTGTTGTATGACATATGTGGGTGTATGTGTGTGATATAGATTGTATGTATGTGTACATGATTCAAGAGAAGGAACTGGGTGTTTTTCAGGTGTTGTGTATAGATGCTGGGGCGCACATGTTGTTTATGTAGTGCTATGTGCATATGGTTTTGTGCGCATATTGATATGTTGTGTTGTGTACATATGGTGTTGTGCGCATGTTGCATTGCAATGCTCTGTACATATGGCATGGTGTGCATGTCATGCATATGGTGTTATGTACATGTGGTGTTGTGTGTATGATTTTACATGTGGAGCTACATGCATGTGGTGTCGTGTACATGTTGTACATGTATAGATGCTGGGGTGCACATGTTGTTTATGTAGTGCTATGTGCATATGGTTTTGTGCGGATATTGATATGTTGTGTTGTGTACATATGGTGTTGTGCGTAGGTTGCATATGCAGTGCTCTGTACATATGGCATGGTGTGCATGTCGTGCATATGGTGTTATGTACATGTGGTGTTGTGTGTATGATTGTACATGTCGAGCTACGTGCATGTGGTGTTGTGTACATGTTGTACATGGGGTGTTATGTGCAGGTGGTTCCATGTACATGTCATGCAAGTGGTGTTGTGTACACATTGTGCATGTGGTGCTATGTACATGTGGTGTTGTGTACGTGTTGTGCAAACGGTGTTGTGTACACGTGGTACCATGCACACGTTGTACATGTAGTATTGTTGTATATTTAGTATCATGTGCAAGTCGTAGATGTGTTGTGCGCATGTGGTATCGTGTGCATGTTGTGCATGTTGTGCAAGTTGTTTTGTGTATGTGTGGTACTGTGTATGTACATTGCATAGTCATGGTATTGTGACCTGTGTATTCGTTGTGTTGTACTCTATGGAGGTGTATGTGTTGTGATGTACACCAGATGCAGGTGTATGTGTATGTTGTACGTCAAGTGTAGGTGTATGTGTTGTATGTCAGATATAGGTGTGTGTATTATATGGTGTTGTACACCGGGTGTAGGTGTATGCATTGTATTTCAGGTGTAGGTGCATGTATTTTTTGGTATTGTATGTCGTATGTAAGTGTATGCATGACGTACATCGTATGTATGTGTATGTGATTGAAGAGAAGGAATTGGGTGCTTGTCAGGGGTGGTAACCAATCTAATGTGTGTATGGAAAGGACAAGCATAATAGTAGAAGCAAAAGACCAATTAAAGGATAAGTATCAATATTTTATTTCAGTTTCAATAATACATGTGATCTATGATTCTGGTTTATGATGATTGAATGTGATTCATGATTCTTAATTTATGATGGTTGAGTTTAAGCTAACCAGATGTGATATGTTTATACATAATGATTTGGTCAAGACACTAGTTTGACTTGTTGTGACATTAAGTGAATAGGATTTCACGTGTACCTTATTGACAGGCCATTGATGAGGTATTATTTGAATTTGTTTTTAGGCTAATGGAAATTATGTGCTTGCTACTTCAAAGCATGAAATGCCTACTTGGGTGGTTGAAATTGATTGCAAGAACTAGCAGCAACAGGAAAAAGTAATTGAAATAGGCAGCAGTATGTTGGTAAAGCACTCCAAGAGCAAGGCCATTGTGGGACACTAATACTCAATAGTGTCCATTGACTTCCATGATCATGCTATGGCCGGTATGATGGTTTTTAGGCGATTATATGCCTTGGTTGTTTGACCTTCCAATGCGAGGAAGTATTTCCAAGGGATGGATCGCCCTGGATAGGGGATGCGGGGGAACTTGGAAGGTGAGTGATTACACGGAAGGGGGTGACCGGATTGCCTGAGCGACTATGTAGCAAAGAATGGAAGGCTGGGGAATACATTTATTTTTGGTCATTAGCATTGCCAGATGGAATCAAATGCACATTGGAAAGTCTGCCCTGGAATAATGAGCTAGTAATTGTTCACTAAGAGGACAAGTGGTGTAGGATTGTAGCGTTGGACATTGGATGCGGATTTGATTTTGACAGTGGATCCTGGACTTCCTGGGGAGGAGGTGAATCCAGGTATTACTTTGAGGGCAAAGGTGTGAGCCTTTGGAATCCCTTGTTGTTGATGCAGGCATCATATCCTTTTATTTGTTGTTTAAAACAAATGTGTGTATATGTACATGTGTATATCATTGTAAATATTGTATTGAGTTGGATTTATAAAGCTCCATAGACATTATGGTTATTTTTCAGTTCAAGAAAATGTGCATAAGTGTATGTTGTTGTTATTGTAAATATCGTAATGAGTTGTGTTATAAATCTCCAGTACACAGTATAATTGTCATGTTTTTAGCAATGGTCATTGTAAATACTGCAAATAGTTGTGTTATAAAGCTTCATGGGTAGTATGTTTTGTTTTCAGTAGTCTTTCTGGTGGTAGGTGCCATTGAACATCGAGGACGGTGTTCCTCCAAGGGGGAGGGTTCTGCAATAGCCCTGGTAAAAAATCTATGTAATAAAGTTAATAAAGGTAAAATAAGACCATGGTCATGGGACATGTATTCCAAGTTGAATGTTGGAAAAAACATCCTAGTGGGTTTTCATTTCGGTTATTATGGCTAAAGGAAATTCGCAAAGAAAGTGGAAAAGGATTTGAAAAGACAAGAGGCATTAATTGGCATTTTATTTATGAAAATAAAGGAAATTAGGAGAAAAAGAAGATGAAAGGTCAAAGGTTGTATAGGAGGAGGAAATTGAAATAAAATAATGGAAATTGAAGAAATTAGAGGCCTCATTAATAAAAAGGCTTCTGAGGATAAGTTGGTAACCTTTGGTTAGTTCAATTTTGGAGCTCCCTCTCTACTCTCTCTCTCTCTCTCTTGGAAACAGAGTTTTCTTGGAGCACTCTAGCATTGGATCAAGAAAGAAAAGGAAGAACCAAGAAGGCAAAGATCAAGCAAGGAAGAGAAGGATCAAGCAACGACAGTGAGATTATTTGCAGGTATCTATTTGCATGTGTGATTTCTTTGCCAGATTTGGCATGCATGGTACATGCATGTGTGTATTTAGTTCTCTTGTTGTCATTAGCATGGGTTTCGACAGGTGTGATAGTTCAACCTTGCCTTGCCATTTCCGGACAACCATGGTGTGATGGATTCTCTTGTATTTGGTTGATTTCGATTATTGGATGGTTTCGAAACTGAGTGAGGTGGTCTCTGAAAGAAAGAGCACAAGGCCTATGAATCCCTAGACTAGAGTGGGATTGCGGTAAATCCATATTTCGTGTGCCTCGGTGGGCATAAGAATCCTCGATTGGTGAATGGCACAACATAAAGTAAATCCTAGAGGTGTGTGCCCTCAATCAGGCCTATGAATCCTTGACCGGTGAATGGCAGGATATACGTTAAAGCTTGGAGGGTGGAGTCTTGATTAGGCCTAGGAATCCTCAACCATTGTATGGTCGGATATACGATAAATCCTAGAGACTAAGAGACAAGCAAATTCCTCACTATGTTTTTAGAGAAATCCGATGGCATCCATTCTTGTTTAGGGCCTAGTGATCCGATGGGGATTGCGGTAAAGCTTGAGGAAACTTGGTTTGGTTTGGTTTTGAGTCCCACATTCATGTTTGGAATATGGCATGGGGGTTATTGGTTGAAAGAAAGAATTGGTCCAGCCAACCTATGGTCGAGTGGTTCATGGAAGTCTCAAACTTGGTTGGATTTTGCATTCATTAATAATAGTTTATTCTCCTTAGTATTTCATGTGTGAATGTGTTGGCTTATATGTGGATTATATGGTTGTTATATCCTTGTTATTTATGTTGGTTATATGTTTGTTATGAATTTGTTTTATTATCGTATTTATGTATGGATCTCATCGTGTTTTTATTAGTAATTGAAAGTTAAATTAATATATGACCTAATAGATGATAATGGAACTATTGTGATGTGGAAAAAATGTTTCTTTACGAATCTCAGATAAGTATGAGAACCCTATGCTCATATCTGTTGTTATGACTTATAGATTGCATATTTGTAACATGTTTGATGAAATGCTTGTCATGGCTAGTAGAGGTCCAGTCAAGTCATTGATCAAGTGTTTGCATTAATAACTTTGTTCCAATGTTATTTATCATTTCTAAAAGTTTATGAAGTTCTGGGAAGTGGCCTGAGTCCTCACCCTAAAAAAAGTGGCACAGAATACGGTGTCGCTACCTCAAAACTAGCTGAAAAAGTCCACAATCGTTGGCATGACCTTGTTGTGAGGGTGACTGGAAGGCCTTAGTCACATGCATGGATTGTCATGGGAGCGGCTGGGGGTCCAGATCAGTGAAATGTCAAGTGGCCTCAGGGGTTGGTCACCTAGAAGGGTTGGTTGGCTCCTGAAGGTTTTGTAGCATGTGTGAAAGGTCAGATTGGTTTGGTTTTGTCAGTTCCACCTCCTTAACTGTACATGGGGAGTTGAATCACGGCATAGTAGCCTCTCGTCACATGTTTACCTCAGTTTACCGATTAACTTGGGTAAATGTGGGAGGAGGGTTTTAAATGAAGGCAATATTCTAGGTATCTTCTTCTTTGACTTTATAAGGTCTAGCTTGGTGAAGTATTTCATTTGTTGCAACTAATCCAGTAGATCATTTATCTTGGGTAGTGGGATACCTGTTCTTGAACGTGATTTTGTTCAACACCCCATAATTAATACAAATCCACCAAGTCCCATCCTTATTTGGTACAATGATGATGGTTGACCCACGTGGGGATGTACACAGTCGAATGACACCATGTTCCAGTAGCTATTGCAACTATTTTTTCACCTCATTTGCTTCTATAATATATTGTCTGTACAACCCAATGCTTGGCAATGGGGAGTCCAACAATAGTTGGATCTTGTGCTCCACTTCCCTCTTAAGTGGTAACACTTTATGCTCCCGGAACACATCCATGTATCCATGTATCAACTCTTCTAGTTTTTCTTTCTATTGTTGAAGAATCAAGGGCAATCAGGTGTAGTGTGATTCTTCTTGACTTGATAACAATTTGTGGAATCTTTTTACTTTTTTTTCTTAATATCTTAATCTTCTTCTTATTATTATTAATGCATTTGTATGTACTTCATCAAACTGCTACCAAAACATAAGAACAAAAACACAAGATGTTGGCCCTTTTCCATGGCCAAAATCTCTCTTCTCTTAAGAGGAAAACCCTTTGGTAAGTTTCTCTTATTTAAGCTTCTATTGATAAATGCCAAACCCTAGACCCTTGACTAGAATGTCCTCGAAGCACAAGTCATTTTCTTTCTCCTTTTTGCACTTTGTTCCCCAGCACTTCGTCCTCTTTCTTCTTCCGGAAATTGATGATAGACCTTGTTATGTGAGCTCTAGAAGAGATGTTTTATCTTTGATCCTTAGTACACATAAGGAGACATTTCTCTCTTGCCAAGTCGATCTCTTTATTGAGATATAGTTCCAGACTTGTTATTACAGTAGTGCAGCCCTGTTTCTTCGCACGAGTGAGGGGACTTATTGTGAGATTGACCTCTTCCTTCTTTGTTTGAGTGAACTCCTTCTTCGGTTGAGTGAGAGGCCTTATAGGCCTAATTATCTAGCCCAAACAATGAAGTTTATGTGACTGTGATAGAGCGTTGTTATGACTACAAGGAGACCCTCTCCTTTTCGCACATGTGACTGTATTTAGCCCTAGAACATACTTCCAAGGCTCGGTATTTCTTCCTCCTTTGCTACACTAAAGGCTCCTTTTCTTCGCTTTCTCTTCACCCTTAACTCGTCTTCATTGCTAATTTTTAGAGGAATTAATGCTTGACATTGGAGGATTAGATAGCATCTATATATAGAGGTTTGTCCCTCCTTTAGGCCAACTTGAAGGTCAACTTGCTGACTGTGGGCCGACTTGTCTTCTTTGCTACAGATTGCTTCCTTTGATGGTGTCTTTGCTTGGCGGAGACTTGACTTTGCTTGGAGGTGTCTTCTTTGACTCTAATACATAAGTATACCTAATGTAACATGCCCTTAAGGTCTTCAACATAATTCTTTTGACTCTTTGACTCAACTATAGCACTTGAACATGTGCTAGACCTATTTCACTGTGCAAGAAAATCGTTGACATATATTATAAAAATAATATTTCTTTTTTTGAATAAATACAAATATCAAAGGTACATTTATGAAGACCAAACCTAGTTACATTTCCTTCAACGCTCCCTCTTAACTAGGGAGGTATTCATACAACATTACAAGATGTTTGCTATTTTTCAATCTTGAAGAATTCACATAATAGAAATCGGATTGGAAATCCATAAGTTATAGCAGCATAGTCACCAACATTGTTTCCATGGCAAGACCTTGACTGACAACTCTATATCTCAATAGATCAGAGCACAATGTTGACAAGACCAGTGACTTATAGACACCTTAGTCATTGTCTCTCAAGGTACCCACCCGGGTGTTCACTGAGTATGATCTTCTAGGACTATTCTTATCTTGGGTTCCTAACCCTTAAAGAATATTGGTCCTCTTGCCTACTCTTGTCTTGGATTCCCTACACATACTCAAAGAGTATCGAATGTAAGATGATTACCCAATCCTTCCATTCTTTCTTCCCAAGTGAAGACAAGAATGTTGTGTCTATCTCTTCCTCTCAATTGAGGAAGACATGCCCAAGTATATTCTGACAAGGTACTTGTCCAAGTTCCTTTGTAATTGGGAACTTGTTACAACTCCCTCTTAGCTAGAAACGTGTCCATTCATCAACAACTTCTTCTTCAAGGTTCCTCCAGTTGCTTGATCTCCTTCTTTCCTTTAATGTCATGAAGTCTTTGCTCTAACTTCTTCTTGGTAGGGCACCATCCATCAATCACTTTCCTTCCTGGTTTGTCATGTCATTGCTTCTTTCATGGAAAGTGGCCTTCTTGTCATTTATCAAGTTCTCTTTCCATCTGGATACTCCTCTGTCATTTGTTCATGCTTCGAACTACTCTTCACATGGATGCTTCGTTGTACTTGCTTTTTCCCATGCTTTGATCTAGTAGCCCTTCATGACTTCATCTTGATATTGCTTCAACATTAAATGGTGCTTTTGTTGGATGAATTCATCATCATGACATATTTGTAGAGTAGAATCAGTTATATGCACCTTTCATATCTTCAAGGCCTTCATAGGTGTCAAGGGTCCTTTGATCTTTTCCTTCCTTTGTCAAAATTGTCCTACCTTCTTTCGGAAGGTGTCTTCAGTGGATCTTTGTCAGATAGTGATTCTTTGTGACCATGGTGTTCTTCTCATGCTTGGTCTCTTTCTTTTACTTCTTCTTAGATAGATTGGTCAACCACCTTCTACTCCTTGTGGAAGCACTTCTTCATTGCATTCTTCTTGAACTAGTCAACATTTCTTCTTGCTTCTTAGTCAGCAATCTTATACTCTTATGTGAGTATTTCCTTTTGTTGACCTTCATAGCATTGTAGTACATGCCTTCGAGCATGTCATTGGTGAAAGATATTCTTTCATACTTGATCATGTCGTAGAACTATTCTCATGACCCAATAATATGTATATGATAACATGACTAAAATTTGATGCATACATACCTCATCTCGATTCTCCTTTGATCATCTTATCTTCAATTGATTTTCCATGGTGTGTCCCTTCTCGCTTCATCTTAACTTGCCTGCATATCATCCTTTTCTTTGAATCCCATGAATGGGACTCCTAATGAGACATCTGCTTTTGTTTATGAATCTTCTTTTGGAGATTCCATCAGAGGATCTTGAATACCCTTGCCCTGCAAATGTTTCTTCCTTTTAATGATGGAGGCCTTATAAGATCCTTACTCATGATAAATTTTCTTTCATAGTGGATGAGGTCCTATACTAGGTATGCTCCTTCTACATGAATATCTTCAATTATATCTACCATGCTCCTATATTCTAGAAGATATTTCTAACCATGCATTTTGTTCTATTTATAAATGCTCCTTCTAAATGAGTATTTTGAACTCTATGTACATCATGCTTATAGATTCTAGAAGATGTTTCTAGCCACGCAATTTTATTATATTCCTACATGCTCCTATACTATTCAAAACTTTGAAAGAAGAAGTAAAGAAGTAGACTTAGTCATAGTAGAGATCTTGAGGATCTTCCTTCTTTTGCTTCTTTTCTTCTTCTTTCACCTCTTCAATCATCTAAGCTTCTTCCCTTTTTTTTTGTCCTTCTTAAGTTTTGCACAATTCCTTTTGTAGTGTCCATATTCTTGGCATCCAAATCATTGGATTTGGGACATATCTCTATTGTTTGTTCTTCATGGACCAAATTTTCCATATATTCCCTTGTTCTTAGGCATGGTTGCAAATGCTTGCTCCTTTCATCCCACATCTTCCTTTGCTTTGAGTCTAGTTTCCTCTATCTTGTATAGAGACCATAATTCAATTAGTGGGGTAGCTTCCTTCTTGGCATACATGCTTGATGTGAAGTTGCCTCAATCCTCAAGTAGAGCATTGAGTACTATGGTTGTCATTTATTTGTCAGACATTATTTCTCCCAACTCTCGAAGTTGATCCCTCATCTCAGAGATCTTCATGAAATATGGAGTTATTCCTTCCTTTGATATCTTCATCTTATACAAATAATTTCTAAGATATATCACTTCTCCAGATGTGCTTACTGAGAATAGCTCTACTAGTTTATCATAGATTTATTTCGATGTTTCAAGTTTGGAGACATAAGGAATGAGAGAGTCCTTGATAGATTCTATTAGAATCCTTTGAGATCTTCTCATCCTTATTGTACTTTGCTAAGGCTTTATTTTGTTCCTTAGAAGGGATAGTGATATTCCCTTTTATGTGTTCTAGAATTTCATTCTCCTTGAGAAGTAAATCAGTCCTCTTCTTCCATGCAAGAAAGTTATTGGTACCTACCAATTTGTTGCTTTCCTTGCAAAAATACATTGATGTATATTCATAAGGGCACATATACTTACTTGATATATTTTTAGATGTAGTGGACTTGATTTCTCCTTGAATACTTGATGGCTTGCCTTCCTTAGATCTTGTGGTTCTTCAAGTTTCTTTCTCCAAGTGGACTTGCTTGTTGATGAGATGTGCTTGATCTTCCATGATGAGTGATGGATGGTAAACATTCTTGTCCTTGATGAGATAGACACTTTGGCTTGACGCTTCAAATTTTGTAGATGTCCTTCCTTGATGAGTGTTCTTGAGATTTCCTTTCCTTGATGTGTCATCTTAGCTCTAATACCATGTTGAAGAATCAAAGGCAATCAGGTGTAGTGTGATTCTTCTTGACTTGATAACAATTTGTGGAGTCTTTTTACTTTTTTTTCTTATTAGCTTAATCTTCTTCTTATTATTATTAATGCATGTGTGTGTACTTCATCAAACTACTGCCAAAACATAAGAACAAGAACACAAGATGTTAGCTCTCTACAAGGGCCAAAACCTCTCTTCTCTTGAGTGGGAAACCCTTTGGTAAGTTTCTTTTATTGAAGCTTCTATCGATAAATTCCAAACCCTAGACCCTTGACTAGAATGTCCTCTAAGAACAGGTCAATTCCTTTCTCCTTTCTGCACTTTGTTCCCCGACACTTAGTCCTCCTTCTTCCGGCACTTTGTTCCCTAGCACTTCGTCCTCTTTCTTCTTCCGACAATCGACGATAGACCTTGTTATGTGAGCTCTAGAAGAGATGTTTTATCCTTGATCCTTAGTACACATAAGGAGACCTTTCTCGCTTGCCCAACCGAGCTCTTTATTGAGATGTAGTTGCAGACTTGTTATTACAGTAGCGCAGCCCTGTTTCTTTGCACGTGTGAGGGGATTTCTTGTGAGATTGACCTCTTCCTTCTTCGCTTGAGTGAACTCCTTCACTTGATTGAAAGGCCTTATAGGCCTAATTATCTAGCCCAAACAATGAAGTTTATGTGAAAGTCATAGAGGGATGTTATGACCACACGTGTGACTATATCTAGCCCTAGAACAAACTTCCAAGGCTCGGCATTTCTTCCTCCTTCGTTGCACTAGAGGCTCATTTTCTTCGATTTTTCTTCACCATTAACTCGTCTTCCTTACTCACTAATATTTCAGAGGAATGAATGCTTGATGTTCGAGGAGTGGACAACCTCTATTTATAGAGGTTTTTCCCTACTTTAGGTAGACTTGAAGGCCAACTTGCTGATTGTGGGCCGACTTGTCTTCTTTGCTATGAATTTCTTCCTTTGATGGTGTCTTTGCTTGGAGGACACTTGACTTTGCTTGGAGATGTCTTATTTGACTCTAATACATAATTATACCTATTGTAACATGCTCTTAAGGTATTCAACATAATTATTTTGACTCTTTTACTCACCTATAGCACTTTAACATGTGCTAGACCTATTTCAATGAGAAAGAAACTCATTGACATATATTATAAAAAATAATAGTTCTTTTCTTAAATAAATACAAATATCAAAAATGCATTTATGAAGATCGAACCTAGTTACATTTCCTTCAACGTCTATTTATTAGTACATACCTCTAGGGATGCCTTACCTCTTATTGACTCTTCTACAAACTCATTTTCCCTTGAAAACAATAAAACATACTTCATGCTTGAATTGATCAATCTCTTGGCTTGGTTGGCACTTACCAGAATGTTTGACTTGCCTTTGTGCATGTTAGTGGTGAATGATTTTCCATCTTTGACGATTCGATACTCGTTCACTCTCTGCATGAATATTGCATCTCGCATGTACATGTAGGGACTCCCAAACATGACTCCACATACATCAAGGGGAACCACATCTAGTTCTACCTCATCAATAAAACTAACACTGATGGAAATCTAATTTTGCATTGTTTTGTTACCTTCAGGTTTGCATCTTTATTTACCCAGTCATTTGAGAAATTTGAGGTCTAAATGGGCCTCAAAATAAAAATGTAAAACAAAAATAAACTTTATAATAACCAATAGGATTCAAGATGATGATGTCAACCATGGGGGATGATTCACCATTTTTAGAGTAAAAAAGTAAAAAGATTTAAAAAAAACTACCTTTTCAACTCGTATTTTCAACTTACCTCACTACAATTTTACTCAAACTTAGAGTGGGAGAACTCATTGGATGCATAATTTAATTCTTCATCCAAGGAGTACCCATGTTGCATACTTTCGATGGACCCTACTCTAGGAAAAATTTGAAATACATGAAAAAATGTTATTGCAATTACATTTTTCCATGTATTTCTCATTTTCAATGTAGCAAGTTCCATCGAAAGTATGAAACATAGGTACTCCTTAGATAAGGAATTAAATTTTGCATCCAAAGAGTGCTCTTGCTCAAAATTTGATAAAACCGTAGGGAGATAAGTTGAAAATACGAGTTGAAAAAATAGCTTTTCCATTTTTCCCTTTAAAAATTGATGAAGTCATCTAATCTTGTTTTATTATTTCATCTATTATTTTATAATATCCTTAGGAGGCCCATTTTTAGACCTCAAAATTTCTCTAATGGGATATGCGCTTGGATGATGTTAGGTCCCTATAATACTAGTGATGCCCCCATTAATATTGTAGTTGTATCCCTTATTAATATTGTTGTGCCCTATTGTCTCCATATTGTTATTACTGTGCCCCATAGAATCCCTTTATTGTTATTTTTGTGCCTTTATATTATTATTGTTAGGTCGGCTTGGTTATATTGGGACCCCTTAGACTCCTATATATAGAAAGGAGGTTTTGTCATTTGAATCATTCAAGAATTGTTCATTTATGTAATTTAAAGGAGGTTGCACCTTAAAGAGGCTGAATTCTAAGGCATTGATCTATCTTTTCTATCTTTTTGTGAGCTGGTTTCATAACATTTGAAATGAGAGCTTTGGATTCTAGGGTTTCGCTGCTCCAAATAGATCATCGTGGCATTTTCGCTATAACTATTTTTCTGCGATGTTTCAGAAGCGGAAAAAAAACCCATTTGAGACGAAATTGCACTGAACCTCGGGTCCGAATTTCAGAGCTTTTCGCGCTATATTTGTAGAGATATGATATGAGGAAGTTGGTCTTTTTGCAGACTCCTAAATTACATTCCAAACAGGCAACCTGGGGAAAATTGTCATAACTTTCTCTCTAAGCATCAGATTGAACTTTTGTAAGAAGGTACAGAAAGAGGACAGACAATAGTTTCTTGTATATATTTTTCAGAGCCAAAGGTCAAAACAGTGACACGTGGCACTTCATACAAGTTCGCTTTTCTGGAAAGGTCTATAATCAGGTTATCTTGGGAGATTGTTCATAACTCTTCCTTGGAGAATCTAATTTGGGTCAGACTGGTGGCATTGGAAAGAGGATGCAAAGGGCTACTACAAGTTGCAATTTTAAAACTGGATGATCCGAAATTACAGAGATACATCAGATTCAATATCAAGCTCCTACAAAGTGAAAAAAGGTGTGTAGTTTTTTTTTAAATCTTTGCATAAGCTTGGTTTGAAAAATTAGTTTGAAGGAATTCAAAGGGCATAGTAAAGCATTATTAT
>APFE030312948.1:247245-289958 GCA_000404065.3 Pinus taeda
TATTAATATTGTTGTGCCCCTATTATCCCCATATTGTTATTACTGTGCCCCATAGAATCCCTCTATTGTTATTTTTGTGCCTTTATATTATTATTGTTAAGTCGGCTTGGTTATATTGGGACCCCTTAGACTCCTATATATAGAAAGGAGGTTTTGTCAATTGAATCATCCAAGAATTGTTTATTTATGTAATGTAAAGGAGGATACCCCCTCGAAGAGGCTGAATGCTAAGGCATTGATCTATCTTTTCTATCTTTTTGTGAGTTGGTTTCATAACAGATGATCCCAAATTTCCAATCTCAATTTCTTGACCAACTCTGCTACAATGAGATTCACTTGTGATCCTGATTCAAATAGAGCATCAATATTGGTTTTCTTACCCTATATCTTTATATAGAAGAGTTTGGTCATTTCTTTCTCTTTCTATCGTTGAAGGCTACTCATATTCACCTCCTTCTACATTGACATACAGATGATCTTCTCATCCACGTCTGAGCTACTTTCAACTTGGTTTCTTGAATTAGTGGCCATGAGATTCTTCTTCTTATTGTTTTTCCTTTTTTTCTTTGGGTTAAGCTTTGGATGCAACTTCCAACATTTCTCCTATGTTTGTTTGTCAATTTGCAGTGGTTGTTGGGATATTTGCATTAGCGTGTCGTGGCTACCATATTTTTAGCTTTCCTCCTTATTGCTTCTTCTTCCCCTCCTTAGAAGCATCATGTTGTTCCCTTTGCTTCAATCCACTTGATTTCCCTTTCTTTAGGCCTATGTTCTCTAGGTAGTATGCTTGTACACAAGTCTCGTCCACTGATCTCGACTTGAACAACAACACTTGCTCCCACAGATGGTGGTGTAGAACCTTCAAATACTTGAGGAGTACATTTGGGTTCTTTGGGGAGATACCCAACATAGTGGCCATCCTTTTGAACTTTGTGTGTACTCTTGCTCCCTTTTTCTCGGCTTTGGCCTAAAGTAATGGCACGAAATCCAATGTTCCTCTACATACCCAATAAGGTAAAACTATGGCTTAAAGAGGGTTTTAAATTCGTCCCACTTAGCCATTGCAGGCTCTCCCTCCAACCTCAAGGTCTCCATGTGGATTTCCCACCAAGTTAGGGCATGGCCCTCTAATTTTAGCCACGTAAATGAAATATTCTATTCTTCCTCAATGTGATGGACACTAAAATACACGTCCAATTGTTGAAACATGTGATTCATCTTCAAAGCGTCGATCTCATCGTGGTATAGCTTGATACCAACCTTCGCTTCCATTTTGAATAGGGACTGTGAAGGATTCATGATACTTGAACTGGGTTGATCTCTTTCGGGTCCTTTCTTTGATTGGTTCTTTGCTTATTCTCAATCTCATGATCCCCCCTCTGATATTTCCTTAGCATTAGAACCCCCATCTTCTCCTAATATCCCAAGTTTATTGCTCAGGGCCACCGTGAGGATATGTACACTACGATTTATATCCGCGACTTGTTGTTATAGCTGTGAAAAACTCTCCTTTGTAGGATCACGAAGGTTATTCATAGATTCATCGGTTGTAATTAGGGTTTTACGAGTTTTGGACCCACCGATCTAGATCCCCTGCAAATCTCCAAAATATACCTAAAGAAAATTTCTCCAATACTAATATGATTCATAAATTGTCGTGGATATTCCCCTAAACAATTTGTCACAACAAATTTGATAAAATTGTACTTAAAAATCCAAAATCTATAGTATTACAGTTTTCTTTCTCTTTAGATGTATCGATCTATAGATTATTGTTAATACAATATACATGTCAATATAAAATTATACGTAAAATAGAGAATAATAAAATAAAATCCCACAAACACATTTGACACAAGATATGACATGGGAAACCTTTTTGGGAGAAAAACCTAGCTAGAAGGTGAGTTCACTCTACTCTCTTTCTCTGAATACAAAATGTTTGTGAGTATGAAGTGTTAAAAATGTGCAATTGCAGTTAAATTCCACTTTTGACTACTCATTTGATGGATATGATGATGACATCATATTCCTCTTTCAAAGAGGACCAAAATCGACCTAAAGATCACCTCATTTGGACAAGTGGAAGTTGAGTTATGAGTTGTTTTATTCATACATATATTATGGATCAGGTCGGCCCTATGCACATGTACCAATGGGAAGGTCAAGTGGACCCTCATGGAAACCTATAAATAGAAAATACAATAGAAAATTTTAGGGGTGAATCTTAGCCCAAGGGTGAAATTTAAGGGGTTTTATAATTTTGAAGGGGCGAATTTTTAATAATACACCCATTTTCTATAGTTCGCCCAACATTTGTTTAAAAAATAAATATTTATTACATTTTAGCCATTAAAAAAAATGCGGATAAACAATGCATAGCCTGATTCACCTAGTTTGGGAGGGTTTATTTGGTTGCAATCGCCCAATTTCCTGGGTTGTAGGTTAGACTTGGTTGTAATTGCATTGATTTCCCGGTTTGCAAATCGAAGGCAAGGTTGAATCAGGGGATTCGATTGTATAAATTATACAATCTCCATTGGTCGTGACTCATTTTTGAGCAAGAGTCTTGAGGTCACATAAGCGTTGAACAAGGTAAGGCTCACTGCACTCCATTCCTTCACACTTCATTCCTTCTTTGGCATGTCGTATCCTGATCCATTCTTTCGGGATAGTGGTTTTTGTTCAGGTATAATCCAAGTAAAAGATGCTTTGTTTTCATCCTGTGCAACCTCTACCCTATGAAAGAGAGTGTAAAACCAATTCTTATCATATGCACGCTCTACCCTTTGAAGGAGAGTGTAAAAACAGTTCGATGACTACTTATTCCCCCTCCAATGCATAAACTGGAGCAACATGCTTTCCCCCTCCTAAATTACTATACTACTTATTGGCATCAAACTATGGGGAAGACCGGGAATTCAAGACAAGGTAAGTTGTTCTGGCAGTGCCCGAGATCGCACTTCTAATATTTCCTAGGCTAAATCTAATGAAAAGAATCTAGATAGAGAGGAGATTCCCTAGCACCTTGCTGGAATGGGAATACTACAAGACCTGTATCTGAATCGGATGTTGAAGAGATAGAGGCAAGATATCAGAGATTTGATTTGAAATTGAAAGAACAAAGAGCAGTTCTTAGAGCTAATAAGTGTAATCGCAGGTTTGGTTTGATCAAGTTGAGTTTGATCTGGTCCAAGTGCATACATACATACATAAATGTATGTCATGTCTACCCCTAAAGGCCTACCAGGAGTACCTAGGTAACACATTATTCAGAGGATGTCTCAATTCCAGCACTCTGTCACGACCCATCTTCTCATTATCTAATGTGGCTACTTGCCCAAATCTAAATTATGTGCCCAAGTTTTCCATTTGACCTTCTCCAAGGGTTGGATTAAGACATTGGTCGCCTTCCAACTATGAATATTATCATAACAGAACCATAATAAATGTTTGTGGAAGAATGAGCGCAACACAGAACAATAAGCCATACCAACAGACGAGGCAAATAAAGATGTGAAAAAAAATATTATGAAGACTTTGGTGTTGGGATCATTGTTTGGGCTTTGGTATCTATTCAATATTTTTTTCAGCATCTATAATAAGCAGGTATCTTTTATTCTATTAATATCTATATATGTCCATTTATCTGAAACAAAAAACTAAAATGGAAAATGCATGGTGGTTTCACACAAGGGCATGAGTTTTACTATGGGAGGGATCCCCATAGGACCTGACCTCAATGGATGATGCATCCCAATTGGAAAAATGAGGCATTTTTTACATTTTCATGAACTAGCTTTCGAAAGAGGACAGGGTGATGAAGACTTGGAGATTTCTCATATGTATAATGATGAGGGAAATGTTGAATCGAATGTCTAGACTCAGTGAGATTGTCTCCATCATATGAGAAAGGGAAAAAAAATTATCTACCTTTCAGCTCCATAAATGTCTTGTTGCATAACTAATAATGTTAGTGTCCTTAAATAATTGAGGGATTTGATATCCATGCCCATTGCCATCTCTCTTTATGCTTTAAATACATTGTTGATATGAATCACCTAGGATTACAACTGGATTTGATTTGATTTTTGGAGGTTGAGAAGATTTTTATGGCCCCTCCTTTCCAAATTTCCATAGTTGTGGATTGATAGTTGTGCTTTGTTAATTCCTATCCAGTTTCATAGCTTGGATTAACCATTTCATTTGCTATGGAGTTTAGATGTCTTTTAACTCGAAAGGTTAGAATTAATGTTGCCCTTTGAAAAATTCTTACTATATGAGGAGAGGAGGGAGCTAGATCTAGTTTCAGTGCTCAAATTATTATGGTTGAGTCTCCAATTTATCTATACTATATAGTAAGCCTAATCTGTTATATAGCGTGTTTCTTTGCTTTGATGTCTAGTACATGTGTTCCTGGTTTGACTGCTTATAAGGGAAGAAGGGGGTAGTTTCCCATGGAGGCTTGATCCTTTCCTGCTCAAAGGTTGGTTATATTCACGTTGTAGTTTTCTAAGCAATGTTTGAGGTTTGTTGGACATAAGTTGAAGGGTGGAGTGTTGTTGTTGTTGGGACTTGGCCTTTGCTTAAACCGAAGGCATTAGGTGACGTCCTAAAGACTTTGAGGTGAGAATATTCCTTTGGTTTCTACCCCTGCAGTGTATTCTAACTTCTAGATTAGTTATGCCATGAATGTTACTTTGTTCCAAAAAAATGGCAGGGTATGTCGAGTTTTGGGTAAGTTTCACCACATTTAGCAAATTTCAGTTTGTAGAGTTTGTAGGTGAGTTTTCACCGAGTAGTTATTTTAAGATGAACTCGAAAAAACTCGCAGATCTTTGTTGAGTCTCACAATGTTGGTTCATATGATTATTAAATGCATGTAGTAATTAGGTACATAAAAGTGTTGTCTCGTGAGAGACACAATGACCTATACAATCAGCTTAGCATTAGATTGCCATAACCTAGCTTAATTAAAAAAAAAATCTATGACTTAATCTCTTTTTTATAACGACAATGAGGACTCAAATTTTATATTAATTAGAAAAATGGCTACAATTTTTACTATAAAACCTCAATACATTTCATTTCCCTATAGAGCTATAAATATAGAAAACAGGAAATTTAGTGTTCCAAAAATGATGAAATACAAACATAATGTAGTTCTTCTCCAAAGCTTATAGGTATAAATTGTGCTAACAGTAGAAAACATCATATATTAACTAGAGACTTTAAATCATTTTGATGTAGTGGATGCGTCATCTTGGCTGGTAGTGTTGGCCTCCTCTCAAGATACGATTCTGTGTTTTGACTGGCAGAGCTTTCTGAGATAGCTTCCCATGGAGGAAGATTCACATGATTTGCCAAGTGGTCAAGTAGGTCTCAAACAATATAGATGTGCATTTAATTCATTCATATGCCCTCTTAATATGGTGAAAGCACTGATACTTATGAACACACTTATAAACCAAAAGTTTTTTTCCTCCTTTTTTTCCTTTGTTTTTTCATTTTTCTTGTCAAACTATTGATGCCATTTTCAGTTTTAACTAGTGTCTTACCCCATTTATCCTAACAAGGTTTTCATGAGGAGGAATGCCTTTATTGTAGACCTAAGGTTGCCTCCATGGTGTTTTTAGCCAAAGGTATATCCCAAGTGCATTAATAAGGTTTCCACTTGGATATTATTATTTTCTTTTTCATTTGCAATGTTTCTGATAACTAGGCGGCTTAAGAGCAGTTTTACTCTCAACCACACCAAATTGTTAGGCTTTGAATATGGTTATGATTTATTCCTTTTATAGAGGCTTATTGTAGATATTTTCTAAAGAGCGACTGCAACAACCATTGGATTTCTTAGTGATTCACCATGATTTTGCAAGATAATATAATCTAGTGAGAGATTCGCCAAAAACATTATATATGCATATTATATTATTAATAAAATCACCTTCCATTTTTCCTATGTATCATGGGGATTCACCCATTTATTATACATTTAAATTTAGGGAGGTTCTTAAAATTTTCCCTGGAAGAGACCTCAAGCTCATTTGGACACACATCAATTGCCCTTCTCCTCTTCTATTTTATCTTGGCTCGCACAGGTCTAATAGAGGAAGCTTACACAAGGGTCCGAACCTACAAGGTGAAGCTCACACTGAACTAGGGTTTTTTAATTCAAAGTTGTTGGCACAGAACTAAACATATGGGTCCCTGGATGTTGGCACACAACAGTCATGAGAGTGAATTTGGATCCTTGGATTCTAGCACAGAGTCTTCATGAGAGCGACCGAAAGTTTGGGTCAGTTTTGTCTCCAATTGCTTGCACAAAATGGTATGGGAGCGAACAAGTTGCCATAGTCGTTATCATGTAGTTCACAGAAAGTTACCCTGTCTGTCATGGTCGCTTGCATAGCTCCTCCTCCCTGCGACTAGGACTTCAAGATGAGATTTCGATGTTACGAAGATCTCGCTCAATGACAGAAGTGTTCGATAGTGGGCTATAGGCAGTGATAGTACATTACAGTCATCTGAATCAGAGTTTTTATGTTTAGATGCATTTCATGGATATTCTAATTGTTGTGAAGATATGTATCAAAGAAGATTTGCAAGGGTTTTACCCATAGTGGGCTTTTCCCTAGTCTCCAATCAATCCTGGTATCTCTATGTGTGCATTCTTTTCTTCTCTTGTTCCTTTATGTTCCACTACATTGATGATGATGTTATTGTTCTTTCTACATAGTTGTATATGCTTATGAATAATGACATAAATATGTATAATGTTATGATGTTATGGGGTGAACTTAATGTATTAATGAAGAAATACAATTATCAAAGCAAAGAACAATATAACCCTATGAAAAATTAACATGGTATCAGAGTTGGGCTGAAGAAAAGCCATGGATATCACCCCCATGGAGACACTTTGGATGGAAGCAAGAAGAGGATTGGAGACCTAAAAGAATCCTAGGGTATGAAGGAAACCCTAGATAGTTAGTACATAATGATTTGATGGTTAGGGTTTGAGAAACCCTTGTTTATGGAAAAGATTTGAGATTTGATGTATGAAACTATAACATCATCTATGTGAAGATGTTCAAGTACTTGGCACAGATTTGATGGAGCCCTAGATGCCTTGATTGTTGATAAAGTTGATTGAAGGCAGTATTCTTATGTGGACTATGGATAGTGATGACTCTTAGAGGCTGGTTCAAGGGGGAGAGGATCACCTCTCATTGAAGATAAGTACTTCTTGACTTATGATGTTTCTTTGTGTATTTACTCTTGTTTAGACTTATGGATCTGATTATTATGATTATTGTTTTGATCATTGCTTATACTTCCTGCATGTATATTTGAGCATATGGATGTATCTAACCTCCTTGATGAGATGTGATAAGTGGGCCCCTCTTAAGGATCATTTGAGATGCAGGAAAAGAAAAGCTAGATCTGGAACGAGGTAAAGAGGCACTTGATGAAAAGGTGACAAGCACTACAAGCTGCCTATGAGAAGGTGCAAAGGTATTTAAACACTACAAGAAATGAAAGGTATATTGTTTCAATGCTATGGATGACTGGGCAATCCTCATGGTATGTTGAGAATGTTTCCTTTGCAAATGGTTCATGCTTACATATGAAAGAGATTTGGATTTATGTTTCCTATAATGAAATGGTGCACCTAGTATTGAATATTTCGATCATAATGATCTTCTTGATTTTATGAGGCTACTTATTATTGATCTTAGATATATGGCATAACTTGAAGTTTGGATAACATCTATTGTTCTTAGAGATGTTGATTCTGTGAAGAAGGCTAGTACCTTAACTCTAGTCAAAGATACTCTTGACACTTGACATGATAGATCTCTTATAGAAGGTTATCTCATTGAAATTGATAATGCTTGTGATATGTATGATGAAAGTATGTTGACACTCGTGTTTTTTTGGTAAAGTTCTATTGAATGACCTAACTTGGCCCTATGGTAACCTTAATGATAGAATTATGAGATTGATACTCTATATCTCTTATTAACCGTGGTCATGTCTTTGATAGTAATTATGGCATATGGTAAAATTGGATGCCCTAAACCTGATGGATTGACTTGATAGAAGTGATATTGTGTTCATGATCTTTGAAGTATGGTGTCACACCTGTTTGTTGTTCCTATCATGTGAATCTAACCTTTGATGAAAGACCGATATCATGATATGGCGTAGTAGTTTACGTGAGCATGTTATGACCATGATGGGTATATGTTTGATTTTATGATCTAACAGATTTGTTGTTGCATGACTCTAGTAAAGACATGTTGATGACAAGAAAGAAGTTGAATGAAGTAGATTCCTAGTTAGAGGGAAGATATCTTCTCAAGATTATTACTCTTATTACTATTTGCATTATGTACTATTCAAATATGATTTATGTGCATCTGACATTATTGATCTGTAGCAAGGTCTCAAATCTGAAGCCTATACAGAAATTAGGGTTTCTTCTCTAAACGCGGGCATAGAACTGGGAATACTTGTCTCCGGACGCACGCATGCTAAGGCCCAGGTAGCGTCCAGGCAGCTAAAATCACTACCATGCTAACTTGATGAAAGCGACCAAAGATTTGACTATTGTTGACCATCATTTGAAGATTGTTGAAGTTGTCTAAAATTTGAATCAAGATGTTCACCTAGAGGATGTTAGTTCCACAGATAAGTAGCAAATATTTAAAAGCTGCGAAAACATGGAAGTTTGAATGTTTGCAAGTGACCGTGACATACATATAGATATGTCATTATGTTTGAAGTTTGTGATATAAGATCTTAACATGATTTGGTTGATTGATATATATGAGTTATATGATGTCTGATGATGACCTAAATCTCTAACTCAATGATTGAGATATGTCTTGGACTATAGATCTTACTATGATATCAAATTTGGACATTGACATGATGTCTAATGTTTTGACTTGATGACTGATGATTTGCCTTAATGACAACGATATATGACCATAGTGACTTCCTATGACTTTTATTATGGGAATGACTAGATTGATATTGCATGGTTAATGACAACTTGTTGGCATGGTAATAAATGATGTCATGACTTGATGAAAGCCCTACCTATCACACGGGGGCTTCACTGGGGGAGCAATATCATATCATGTGCATTCATATTGGGGGATATATATTGAGTAAAAAATGACATAATATATTGGGGGATATACAGGGGGTAAAGGGTTTTTATATTGGCAAGTGTAAAAAATGGAGCTCAAAGTTGATGGAAAAATATAAAGGGGTATAAAAAATGTTAATGAAAAAATGGATGCCTACAATATATAGTGAAAGTAAAGGTTTTTTAAATTGGAAAGGTGTATTGGGTTCGTATGGGT
The DNA here is from genome assembly GCA_000404065.3 of Pinus taeda. Classification (NCBI taxonomy): domain Eukaryota; kingdom Viridiplantae; phylum Streptophyta; class Pinopsida; order Pinales; family Pinaceae; genus Pinus; species Pinus taeda. The sequence continues at coordinate 256,626 of APFE030312948.1, forward strand.
AGGGTTTAAATATTATGATTTTTAAAGGTATTTTCCAATATGTAGTCAAATTAGGGTATTGTTTAGTATGCCACGAACACACGTGATATGTCAGAGGTTCATTGAGTGAAGCCCCCGTGACCTATCATCTACTTCAAAGAATTGAAACTGAGATATTGATGACTTTTGATATTAGTATTGATCTTGTTTCTAAACTTTGATGAGCTAATTTGATTGCACAGTAAGGAATGGTTGATGGTTTGGTAAAGTGTTATGGTTGTAGTGAGCATTGCATGAAGTAAGCTCCCCAGATCCAGATATGTTTGCATTGACAGTTATCTGACAAAGAAGGATGATGTTTTGATTCAAGCCTTCACCTCATAAGTGTTCCAAGGTATGACTTTGATTTTGATTTTTGGTTTTTATATACTGACGATCTGTTATTGTCAGATAAAGAGCCTCTGATGATATAAGTAAGAGGGAGATGGCTTCTAAAGCTCGTAATAATGTATCATGGCATGATGAATTGATTTTTGAAGTTGGGAAAGATAATCTATATTGTGAAGTTATTAAAGAAGCATTGAAAAGTGGAAATGAAAATCCTTGGACACTCTGATTTGAAGTTCAAGATGTTGTTGAACTTGACATAGCATCTGGCAATTGATTGAAGCATTGATGTTATGTTTTGAGCATCCATCTGTATGATATGCATAGAACCTGAATAAGTTCATGATTGAGTTGCTTCATACACATTTCCACCAAGAATCGTTCGAGTTGTTTACATGATATGATCTATTCTTGGTCTGAGATATTCTTCTTATGATATATGATCGCATGGATATGTTGATCATGATTATTGATGAGATGAGCACATATGAGTTCTACCTTAGTATGAGAGCTACCATGATGAAAGGGTCATGACACAACCAAGGTTAAGTATGATGTTGCTAGCATGACTAGCTATGAGCAGGTTGAATAAGCTCCTTAGAGAGTTGTATGAGCATGATATGGATATGACATGGATACATTAAGATAATAAAGAGTGGGATCCGATTGGCAAAGAATTCCATATATATATAGTTGGGATTGTGATACTCTCATATATTGAAACAGTGCATCTATGCGAGACAAGCTTAGGTTCGTGGTTGGCACCTCCTTTAGAGGGAGGATGATTATGGTATCCTTTTGTGATTTATATGATTATTTATTCTCTAACATGATACTTGATTTGATGTTTTGTATAAATAGGTGACAGCTGCTACTGATAGATGATGATTACTTGATACAAGTACGATGATATGAGTATAATGAGAGCATCGTTGATCGAGGACATTGAGCCATACTCTTCCCCCTTGTTTGAGCTCCCAGGGGATGGAATTGAGATAGAGGACTCATGGGGTTGAGGGAACTCTGAATAATAGAGTATCAACCCTGTATGTTACCGATAGGGTTGGAGTAGTATCTCACCCTATCTTGGTCTTTGCATAGTATACCCCAGTTGGCATCATACCCACAAGCTGGGCTTGTTGGGATTATCCCTCTTCGTATGCCCAACGGTTGAAGAGGCTTGGGGACATGAGATCCTTACCTTTGGTAAGTTAGGTATCTTGCCCAAGATAGGATTATGATGCAGGTGTTTTACCACTTGAATATTCAGGGTCATTGATAAGAAGATCAGTAGGGAATAGGATGAATTGTGTAGTAGCTCCCCTATCTCACCTATCTCTCGATATGGGGTTGTAGTAGTAGCTTCCCCATGAGATTTTGGGTTAAGTAGAATATCCCCGTTGTGGTTCCAGGTTGAGATGTGTTCTTTAATGATATGCTCTCTTATGATGATGCGGGTCATAGATCTGACTCCCTGCCGATATTTCTGGGTAATAGCCCAATGACATTTCCAGGTAGTAGCTTGATGACATATTTTTGGGTAGTAGCCTGATGATATTTCCAAGTAGTAGCATGATGACATATTTCTAGGTAGTAGCCCGTTGACAGACATTCTGAATAGTAGCCCGTTGACTGATATTCCGTGTAGTATCTCGTTGATAGATATTCCGGGTAGTAGCCCATTGATTGATATTTCGGGTAGTAGACCACTGAAAGATATTTAGGGTACTAGCTCGTTGACAGATATTCCAGGTAGTAGCCTGCTGAAAGATATTACGGGGTGGAGCCCGCTGATAAAGATTTTGAGTTTTAGCTCGATGAATAGAGGGTGGTAGCATAATCTCCCCTCTGGTAGCACATTCTTCTTCATCTAGATTCAATAATATTCAGCATATGAGTAGGAACAATCAAGAGACAAACAAGAAATAGCAAGATATGTAAATTGATGATCTGAGATGATGATATACTTGAGATGGGGCGTATGTCATGTTGATTGATGGTCTGATATTGGAAAGTAGAATTCCCCCTAGTTGAGAGGGAGTGTTAAGAATATGCAATTACGGTTAAATTCCACTTTTGACTACTCGTTTGATGGATATGATGATGGCATCAGATTCCTCTTTCCGAGAGGACCAAAATCGGCCTGAATATCACCTCATTTGGACAAGCGGAAGTTGTGTTATGAATTATTTTATTCATACATATATTCTGGATCAGGTTGGCCCTATGCACATGTACCAATGGACAGGTCAAGTGGACCCTCATGGAAGCCTATAAATAGAAGAGAGCTCAAGCTCATTTGGACACACATCAAGCTCTCTTCTCCTCTTCTATTTTTTTTTGGCTCGCACAGGTCTAACAGAGGAAGCTCACACAAGGGTCTGAAGCTACAGGGGAAGCTCGCACTAAACTAGGGTTTTCTAGATTCAAAGTCATTGGCACATAACTGAGCATTTCGGTCCCTGGAGGCGGGCACACAGTGGTCATGAGAGAGACTTTGGACCCTTGGACGTTGGCATAGAGCCTTTATGAGATCGAATGGGAGTCTAGGTCGGTTTGCTCCCCAGTCGCTTCAACAGAATGGTATGACAGCGACCGAGTTGTCATAGTCGCTATCATGCACTTCACAGAAAGTGACACTGTCTGTCATAATTGCTCGCATAGCTCCTCTTCCCTGCAACTAGGACTCCAAGATGATATTTCAGTGTTCCAAAAATCTCGGTCAGTGACAGAAGTGTTCAGCGACAGGCTACAAGCAGTGACAGTACATTACAGTCATCTGAATTAGAGTTTTGATGTTTAGATGCATTTCATGGGTATTCTAGTTGTTGTGAATATATGGATCATTGTACTCTCTTTTGTTTAATCATTTGATGACAATATATTAGAATAATATTTGCAAGGGTTTTCCCCATAGTGGGTTTTGCCCTAGTCTCCAACCAATCTTGTTGTCTCTATGTGTGCATGTTTTTCTTCTCTTGTTCCTTTATCTAATGTTGTATTGATGATGATGTTATTGTTATTTCTACATAGTTGCATATGTTAATGAATAATGATGTAAATATGTATAATGTTATGATGTTATGGGGTGAACTTAATGTATTAATGAATAAATGCAATTATCAAAGCAAAGAACAATATAGCCCTATGAAAAATTAACATAAATAAGTATGGCATGTGGCCTATGGGCTACTACAATGCAAAAATACTCTCTTTGTGCTCTATCTCATATCCCTCTTGACTATTTTAACTCAACTGTGGGACAAATGCACTCAAAACAATGGAACCCCTCTTCCTCCTAGTGGCTTGGCTATAACACAACTCAATAACCTACCAGTGGTTAAGTTTGACTACCTCAACTCTTCATTAGAGTTACAATATAGACTCTTCTAGAGTATTATTCATCAAAAATAACATGTCTAGCACATTTTTCATGAATAATGGGGGTTGATGTGGTACCCTCTCGAATTATGGTAGTTAAAATAGAAAAGTCAACTTTTGAGTGCCATAAATTTCGCGTATGAACTATGTTTGACATGATTCTTGCATCGTTGGAAAGGTCTCTGTGTGTATAATAGGAAAAAATTATGTTTCTTAAAAGGAGCAAAGTTTTAACCCCAAAAATGCCATTTGATGCCTCAAAATGCTCCCAAAAGGTTAAAACCCCAATTTGCCAAACTAGGTCCCATTAGTAATAATGGTCCTGAGAGTTGATTCCTCCACTTTTTCCACTCTGAAAGCATCAAGATGGATGAAAAAAAAATATAAAGATCCAATCTGGATCACATATACTCTATATACACCAAAGGTTATTTTGCAAACTCACACGTATTGAAATTTGCTAGCAACTGGTGCTTCTTTAATGTCTCCAACACTTGTGTCAAATGTGGGATGCTCTCCTCCTAGGTAGCATGGTATACTAGTATATCATCCAAATAGAAAATAACAAATGAATCTATAAAAAGGAATGATATATCATTCATTAACCTCATAAATGTAGTTGGTGCATTACATGGGCGAATGGCATGACTAACCTCGTATACAAACCTTGCCTGGTTTTAAAGATAGTTTTCTAGGTATCTTCTTCTTTGGCTCGAACTTGGTGATATCGAAACTTTGATTCTATCTTGATGAAATATTTTACTTGTTGCAACTGATCTAGCAGATCGTCTATACTAGGCAGGGGTTACCTATTTTTTAGTGTGATCTTGTTAAGCACCATGTAATCAATACAAATCTTCCAGTTCACATTCTTTGTTGGCACTGTAATGATTTGTGACCCACATGGTGATGTACTTAGCCGAATGACAACATATTCTAATAGTTGTTGAAACTATTTCTTCACCTCACTTTCCTCTATAATAGATTGTCTATATTAGTCAAATGTTTGGCAATGGAGAGTCTTGCAATAGTTGGATCTCGTGCTCCACTTCCCTCTTGGGAGGTATCCCCTTAAGCTCTTAGAAAACATCCTTGTATTCTTGTAGAAACTCTTCCAATTGTTGTTTATGTTTCTTATTACACCCTCCAAGGATGCATTTCCTCTTACTAGTTCCTCTACATACTGATTTTCTCTTTAAAATAGTAAACCATACTTTTTGCTAGAATGATTAGTTTTCCTGGCTTGGTAAGAGCTTACCAATGAAATTTTTGACTTGCCTTTATGTGCATTGATGATGAACAATTTTTCATCCTTGACAAGTCGGTGCTAGTTGGTTATCTGCATGAATATTGCATCCTTCATGTACATGTAGGTACTTTTAAACAGCACTCCACATACATCACTGGGAACTACATCTAGTTATACTTCATCAATAAAATCAACACTAATAGCAAATCTAATTTCACACTATTTTGTTATCTTTAACTTTGCATCCTTATTTACGTATCCCAATGGATATGGGCTTGGATGATCACAAACTTCCAATCCTATTTTTTTGACCAACTCTAGTGCAATGGAATTCGCCTAAGATCATGAGTCAAATAAAGCATCAATCGTTTTCTTTTTGACCTGTATATTTTTATGGAAGAGTTTGCTCATTTCCTTCTCTTCCTGTTGTTGAAAGCTACTCAGATTCACCTCTACCTACACTTATGTACAAATGATTTTCTCACCTATGTCTAAGATGATTTCAACCTAGTTGCTTGAATTAATGGCCATGAGATTCTTCTTTTTATTATCTTTATTTTTGTTCTTGGGTTTAAGCTCTAGATGTAACTTCCAACACTTCTCCTTTGTATGATTGTCAATGTTGTAGTGGTTATAGTGGTTTCTAGGATCTTTGCACTAGTCTGTTGTGGCTGCCATATTTTTATATTTTCCCTACATCCACTTCTTCCTCCCCTCTTTAGAATCATCATGTTGCTCCTTCTACTTCGATCCGCTTAATTTCCCTTTGTCCAGGCCTGTGTTCTTTAGGCACTGTGCCTGTGCACAAACCTTGTCCACGAATTTGGGCTTGAACAACATCACTTTCTTCCACACATGGTTGTGTAGACCCCCTAGATACTTAAGGAGTACATAAACACCTTTTGGGGAGATACTTAACATTATGGCCATTTTTCTAAATTTTGTGGTATACTCCTATACACTCTACCCCTACTTCTAGCTGAAGTAGTGCCATCAGATCCATTGGTCCTCTACATACCTCATAGGGTAAAATTATGACTTTTTGAGGGTTTTAAAGTCCTCCCACTTAGTCACTGGAAGATATCCCTCCAACCTCAAGGTCTCCATGTGGCTTTCCCACTAGGTCAGGGTATGGCCCTCTTATTTTAGTGGCGTAAATGAAATATTTTGTTATTTATCTATATGATGAGCACTAAAACAAACTTCTAGTTGTTGCAACCAGTGATTTAACTTCATAGCAATGATATCTCATTGGTACGGCTTGATATCATCATTTACTTCCATTTTGAACAAGGGTTGTGAAAGGTTCATGACACTCGAACTGGGTTGATATTTTTCGGGTCCTTTCTTTGGCTCATTCTTTGTTTCTTCCCAATCTCCTCATCTCCCCTTTAATAATACCTCTACGTTAGAACCCTCATCTTCTTTGGCATTGGTGGCGTCAGGTTCAGAATGACCTAGGTTTGACACACGGTATCAACCAATAAATACACTCAATATTGACCCTTCAGCATTACCCATAGAGTGGATGACGTCTCACCCAAAGTGCCATGGGTGACTGCTAAAATCGAATTTCCACAGTCAGATGGAATTGTTGTGTATTTGTGATAGTAGTTGCTTAACTCACTATGTGAGGGTCATGACATCTAACAAACATCAGTAAACCAACCACATTGAGCTCCTATGTCACACAAGTTTTCATAGTACTCTATTTTAATTGTTTGATTTACTATGTGATGCCCATAATATTAACACAAGCAGAACATGAGAGTCATGCCAATTTCTTTGGATGTGCAGGCCATTAGAGAATTATGTATCAATATTATCAAACTAAAATGATAGTAGCATCAAAACAATAAACACATGCATGGACAAATATAGGGACAATCCATTCATTCTACATTACTTCCTGACAGAAAAGTGTTGTCTTACAAACTGAGCTTACCAGCCTTAACATGACAAAAGACAACACATTACATTATTTTATGTCGTAGAGTATTAGCAGCTTTGAATAGATTATCCACCTAAGACTAGACTCAATACATAGAATCCATCCACAAGTGAGTTGAATAATAGCTATTGAATAACGAACCTAACAACAGAACACTAAGAAATCCATTGAATAGCAAATATACTGGAAAACATAGAACTAATGATCCTTCGACTAGTTGATCCACCAACCAACCCAAAACTGGTGAACTTGGGCCTTCTTATCGTCCCTCAACGGTTCCTCTATCATCCTTTCTTCAATCCTTGACTAGCTCAGCCCATCTCCATGTCGGCTTAACGACCCTGACAATGTCTAACAACCTTCTCTAGTTGTCCCATGCTTTCCAACCAACAAATGGTATTGGCTTAAGATATCTTCTATTAGTCTTCCCTCTACTCCACCAACTCATCTCTTCCCGCAAATATCTCCTAAGTCTTTCATCATGGCAATCCTCCTAATCGCCAAGATATGCCTTACACGCGTCCTTGCCTATTTGGCATAATGCCTGTTTTCCTCCTTCCGCACCATTCTCCTTTGCATGTGGTCTCTATTACTACAAAAATTTAAAAAAATTAGCCTCCAACAGACCCCCAACACAAAATGGTTGCTCCTCCCTAGCCACTTAGTCCTTCTCCTATCTTCATTGACATAGGAATATTGATGTTCGATGAGGTTATCCTTATCCTCCTTCTGGAACAACTTTCATGGGTCGTTATTCATTCAATTTGTCATTGAACTGCCTCTCCATAGAAAATGTGGTTTGAAGCTCCACTTCCTGCAACTCCTCAGAGGGATAGGGGGTGTGATATTCCATTGCCACTCCCATATGAAGTTGTTTTGCTACCTCTCCCCTTTGCTTTCTTCATGTTTCTCCTCTTTCTCTTTCCTTCGAAATATTTCCAATATATTGGCAGAGACCTTAAATTTATATGTATCCAGTTGATACCTAGAGGGTGTGTACATGGTCAGCCAGCTAGGCACACTTCACTTGGTATACCACTCTTTGGGATGGTCTGATTCAATGACATTGTTTGTCTAGCTGCCAAGGCAGGGGTTTTCTTTTGGGGTTTCACATGCCACCCCTGTATGCATGAGAAGAAAGCCCGAATTCATTATTGTAGCCCCCATTACAGGGACTTCCCCAACAGTGGTCTGCTATATATGTTTGTAGTGCCCTCCCATAAATAGTGTCGGGATAAATTAAGTAGTGCAGTTATGATCTGAATTTTAAAACATCTCTTCAAGTGAATGGGGTTCTTCCTTGTCTATGTAACAACTCTGATTAAAAATCCATATAATAAATTTAATAAATGTAAAAATAAGACCAAGGTCATGGGACGCATATTCCAAGTTGAATGTTCGGAAAAAAACATAGTGATGGAGATCACTTGTGATTAATATATGGCTATGGAAATTGGCAAAGGCAATGAGGCATTAATTGACATTTTATTTACGAAAATAATGGAAAATAGGAGAAAATGAAAGTGAAAGGTCACTGAATTTGCAAGAGAAGAAAATTGAAGGAAAAATAGAGGAAAATGAAGAAAATAGAAGCCTCAATGATAAAAAGGCTTATGAGGATCAGTTCACAACTTTTGTCAGTTCATTCTTTGGCACTCTCATCCTATTCTCTCTTTCATACTCTTGCACACTTAGAGTTTCTTGGAGCACTCTTGGAGGATTTTGGGCATTCTTTGGATTTGGAGACAGAAAGAAAAGGAAAAACAAGAAAGCGTAAGAGGGTATCGAGATCAACAACTACAGTGGGTTTTCTTTGCAGGTAGCGAGTTGCATGTATGATTTATTTGCTAGTTTTGACATGCATAGTGTATGCATGTGGTTATTTGGTTGTGATTTTTCATTGGCATGGAGGATTCCCTAGATTGACCATGGTTTTTCTTAAGCCTTTCCATTTCCTAGATAGTCGTGGTGTTGTGGGTTTTCCCATTTTTTTATTGGTATTCATGTTCCTTATGGTTGTGGGTTGAGTTATGAGTTCCTGGAGCCTTGGTTGGACAAATGCTCTGGAATCCATGGAACAACTTGGGTTGAATTACTAGTCCTGGAAGCCTTGGTTGGACAAATGCTCTAGAGCACTTGGTGGATTGCGTTACTAGTCTTGGAGCCTTGGTTTGAAAAACACTTTGGAGCCCTCTAATAGTTGTGGGTTGAGTTACTAGTCCTAGAGCCGAGTTGGAACAAATTCTCTAGAGCCCTGGACTGCTTGGGTAGAGACCGATCCGATGATGGTTAGTGATGTCCGACTGTGAGGTGGAATCATTGGTTGAAGGTTGAGGTGGTTTGACCTCTGGAAGCCCTGATTTGGTTTTGCTTGGTTTATTCCATGAGATCCCACATTCATGCTTGGAATATGGCACAGGGGTGATTGGATGAAAGAAAGATTTGGTTAAGCCCAATCTATGGTCGAGTGGTACATGGAAGTCCCTAACTTGGTTGGATTTGCATATGTTAATATGAACTACTTTCCTATTGTAATTCATGAGTATTTATACTTATTATTTTGTGGCTTAGATATTTATTCTTTCATTGCTATTATGTTGGTTATATGTTGGTTGTAAGCATGGTTTTATAACAGGTTTTAGTTATGGATCTTAACATATTTTGATTAGTTATTGAATGCATGACCTGATAGATGTTTTTGCAGCTATTCTGAGAGGGCATTAGACCTTCTTGTTGATTGAGCTAAGAGACTCATTCTAGAGCCCAATGTGATGTGTAAGGATGTCCGTCTATCATCAAAGTTGAATTTTTGCTCATGTCGGTCAAAATAAGAATTTTAAAAAATCTAAAAATTAAATAACTATACAAAACATTTAAATAATGTCATCTCATAAAAAAATTGCACGTGAAGAAATTGGATCCCTCTCGACTCATTAGATTCGTATTTAAGATGGATCTATGTTGGTTCTTAGACAAGTATGGGACCCCTATGTTTAGTCATGCAATTATGACCTGTAGATTACATGTTCGTGATGTGTTTGATGAAATGCTGATCATGGTTAGGATGGGTCAGGTTAAGTCATTGATCAAGTTTTGAATTAAAGGCTTTGTCTTTGTGTCATTTATTATTCCTGAGAGTTTCATCAAATTATGGGCAAAGGTATTGATCCTAGCCCTGAAAAAGTGGCTCATATCTCGGGGTTGCTACCAAGAACAGAGTAATTTAGTCTACAATCATTGGGAAGCAGGCTTATGGGAGCAACTAGAGGGTTATAGTCATTGGCTTACCTTGTCATGGAAACAATTGGGAGTCCAAGTCAATGAAAAAACAAGTTAACTCAAGGTTTGGGCACCTGGAGTGGTTGTCTGGCTCCTAGGGGTCCTTAACTTCCACTTCCTTAACTGTACTTAGGAGGTTGAGTCACATCATAACAACTCTTCATCACATATTTACCCTAGTAGACGAATGAACTTGGGTAAGTGCGGGAGGAGGGCGTTACAAAGTGGTATCAGAGCTCCCAAGTTCAACACTTGGACTGGATGGGCGAAATTTGTTTATCATGCATGCAAGTTGTATATGTGCTTGTCATGTATGCATGGTGATGGTCATTGTTGCAGTTTTTTCGTCATGTAGAAGTTGATGATGTGGTTGTTGGGATGTGCTTTTCATGCATACATGTCAGTGGTATATGTGATTATTATGCATGTTAGTGTCTATGTGTTTGTTATACATGTATTTTTATGGTTATGATTATCTTGCATGAGGTCATGGTGTGCAGTTGGTGATATCATGCATGATGTTGGTATATTAATATGGTTATGTATATATACATGTATCGTGCTAATCTGGACTCATTTTGCAAACGAGATAGCCTCCCATGAACTCCACTGAGGTACATTTGATTATGTTTATGTTTCGTTTATCTGACATAGTATGTTTGCAGGAAAAATATCAAAGATAGTCTAACAAAATGGTGGACTACAATTCATGTGATTCTCCCTATAGATCAGATGAGCAGCATGTTGATAAGTACTCCCCTCACATAGCAGATACATTGAGAAATTTTAAGAGAGAAAAAAGGAGTTGCAAAGCAAATAATGACAGGATCATTCAGTGACAGGAAAGGCTTGTTAGGGCACAGGAGAAATAAGCAGAGCTTAATGTATTCATTCTTTAGATTCCATCAGATTTGCATAGACAAAGATCACTTAGGATCAATCATGGACAAGAGGAGATGATAAATGGTGCACATGGCAGCAGGTCTCGATTAGGACACGGCATGGATAGAGAGGATACAGTCAAACATGGCAGATTTTTGGATACACCTAACCAGAGGGACAATGATTATGTGTTTTATCCTAGTTCTAGTTCAGAGAGACAGTATGGTCATCATCGTCACCATCCATATAGGAGGAGTGAAAAGTAGTATTTTCCAGAAGAGTTAAGAAAGAAAAACCACCTACATTTGACAGAGAAATGAAGAAGTCATGGGATGCAGAAGCTTGGTTGCTTGGGATGAATAAGTTCTTTATATTACATTATTACTTAGAGAACATGAAAGTCGAGATAGCTACCTTCAGTCTTAAAGGTAAAGCAAACATTTAGTGGGAAGACATGAAGAATGCCAGAGGCATTCAGGAATAGAAGTTGACTTGGAGGGAGTTTGAAATATGAGAGTTTGGAGATTTTTGTGGTGAGGATTTTGATTTTTAGAACTCGGAACAACCACAATATTCATTTTTATTTTCGATGTTTCCAGTTTGAAATACTTTTCAAGAAGAAGTATCTATCTAAGAGACACTGATGATAGGGCAAAGCAATTCTATGAACTAAAGATGGGATCTATGACCGATGGGAAGTATACTAGCAGATTCTTGGAGTTGTTGAGGTATGTGTCTTATCTTAAGGAGGAGAAAGTGAAGATTCAAATATTCATCAGTGGGTTCTCGGTAGTGTTCAAAGATAGGATTGAGTTTGATGAGCCTAGATAGTTGGAGGAAGCCATTAGAAAGTTGAAGCATTGTTATGAGCAATCGAAGTGCAGGTATGAATATAAACCAGATTGGAAAGGTAATAACAAGACTAAGGGAAAATGGAATAAGAAGCGAGGAGGACCACAGAGCATGAGTAACAAAGAGAATGCAACACCACGCAAGAAGTTTAATGCATCTGATAAAGGACAGGGATTTCAGTCTTAGGAGCAGAACAAGGGCAATGGCAAGAAGCCTTTACAGTGTTGGACTTGTAGCAAGGATCATCATAGGAGAGATTGTCCATGGCATCAAGGTGGCAGACCACAAATCTACAGTGCTCGGGAGGCACAGACAGTGGGGGATGTTGCGCAGAGTATTCCTTGGATTTATGCAGCGTTGGATAATAAGAAGGTGGATAACCAGGCATCTATTATTGAGATGGACGGTAAGCTTTGTGATCAAGTTGTTTCTATTTTGATTGACCTTAGATCTAATTATAGTTATGTTAACCGTGACCTGGTAGATAAGTGTGTTTGAATAAATAAGTGCATGTAGAGTCTTGGTTAGTGCAGTTGGCTACAAGCACTAAGAAGAGGGATCATCATTGGGTAAGAGCTTCTACATTTGAGTTGAATGGTATGCCTACATCAGAGCATCTAAATATGCTTCTATTGGGATCATAAATTATGATATTTTGCATGGACTGGTTGTATCTTTATAGGACTTATAGGACTAAGGTGAACTATTATGATAAGGCTATTGAGTGCTTGGATGACAATAGGGAACAGAGAATTTTGCAGGGTAAGAAGAAGGCAAAATCAATTAGAATGGTTACAACCATGCAAGTAAAGCACAATCGCGGGAAAGGATGTGTATTATTTGTAGTTCATATTTCCAGTGATAAAGGTAAGGATGTTAAGGTCTTGAAGAGGTATCCAATTTTACAGCATTTTCAAGATGTGTTCCCAATTGAGATTTCAGTGTTTCCTCCTCACAGGCAAATGGACTTTTCCATTGAGTTGGTACCAGGGGAAACACTATCATCAAAGGCACCTTACAAGATGAGCACACTAGAGCTAGTGGAATTGAAGTCGCAGTTGAAGGAAATGTTTGACAAGGGATACAAAAGGCCAAGTGTGTTGCCTTGGGGTGCACCAGTGTTTTTTGTAAAGAAAAAAGATGGTACTTTCAAGTTATGAATTGATTACAGACAGTTGAACAAGGTAGTTGATCTAGATCTCTTTAGCTACTAGAATTAACCAAGATCTTTTACTTTTGTGATGTTAGCATAATTGCATATGAAAAAGTATGAAAAGCCACGTGCATACTATAAAGAAGATAAAACATAACGACAACCATCAAATCAAAAGACACACACATTGATAATGGAGTTCACCCAGTGTGGGTTACGTCTCTGGGCCCAGTGTCAAGAGTGGGGAGGACACTTCATTAAATGTTGTAAGATGATGATGAGTACATATTACATTCTTTGTCATTACAAGGATAAATTCCCTCAACCAGAGTAGCGAGTCTCTCCACGAGACCTTCTCCCTATATGAACTCTCACTCAAATGGGCCCTCCTTCAGCATGACAAACTAATAAATCTCACATAACATGGCATACAAGTATCCCTCAACATAATGATAATCATGGATCTCAAAAACAAAAACATCATCTCAGCAAAACAAAAGAAAGACATGGCATCACTGCATCATTTACCTCCACTTTTGGGGATCGCCGGAAATGCAATGCTCAGTTGACGAAATGGACTGCACCTTTGAATTTTTGGCATGAAATTGTGTCAAACAACTATAAACTTGACCCTTTTCTAACAACATCAAATTATGGACCCTCGAGAATCTCGAAGATTCCCCCAAAGATTCTTTCCTGCAAATGGCCGAAAAATCAATTGCTCAGATGAAAATTTTGAGCACACCATTGTGCTCCTTGTGAAATTTCGTGAAAAAATACTATAAAGTCGACATCATTCTGCCTCAACTAAAAATCAACATCCAAGGGAATCTTTTAAAATCCACAAGATTCTGCAAAAATTCCTTGTTGTTGGGCACCTGAATTTTTGTTGCTTGGAAGGCGAAACAAACCACACCATCGTGTTCCTTGCAAAATTCTAGTTTTTTTAGTATAAAGTTGACATGTTTCTGTCACTATGAAAAATCATCCTCCAGAGAATCTTTTAGATTCCTCACTGCATCAAAGAATATTCTATGGAATATTCCTCTAGAATATTATCCCTCGGAAAAATTTCCCAACTCGTGGTTTCGCTCAGCCTCGGCTCGGCGCTCCTCCCTCCATTGTCGGCAAATGAAATAATTTCGGTTTATTATAATGTTTGAGGCAGAAAAACCAATGTAAGGCCAATAGGCCATTGGCAAAGATCAAAAATAGTGCACGGGTGGTTCAGGTTCAAAACCCGATCTGGGCAAGTTTTGATTGGGTGTGTTTGAATTCCATAATCGTTACGATTTGGTTAATGTATTGTTTTGGCGCATTGAGGTTTTTTGGAGTTGACAATTATGGTACGTTTGGCAATTTACATACAGTGACGGTTGGCATATGACATTTGGCGTTGACAGTTTATTTAACCATTAGCACTTAACATTTGTTGGCATGTGATGTGTTATGGTATGGTTGGTTGGAGTGGGGCCACCCGTGGGGCAGGTCAGCCAATGGCCAGGCAGGTTTGATCCCCACTGGCCCTGGTTTGGCGGTCAACAGCCCAATGGTCGTATAACATATTGTGTGTTGGTTTATATAATGCGGTTGCACTGTGGGAGGGGTCTAGGGTTAGAGACACGGGACCCAACCCACGATTTATAATTATAATAACCAACCGGGGGTGGCGAGGGTGGCAGCCCACCAACCCATTTTTAATAATAATAATAAATTAGTTTTTTAAACACATTAGACAAAAAAATCCGACTAGAAATTTGGGATCACCAACAAAATTAAGTAGGCAACAAATTCGACCTTTTCGACCGACGGATTTCATGTCGTCCCTTCGCCAGCTTGTTGCCTTGTCAATCGCTACCACTTGGCCAAGTTTGACCAGAAATTTGACCATGAATATCTTAAGCATAAGAACTCGGATTTGAGCATCATTCGCATCGGGAATCAGGATGACGAGCACTACAATCTGGTCCTGGTTTCACTTCAATCTGAGGACTTTGATTTTTGAGCTTTTGATGAGCCACTTTTAAATTCTGAGCATGTTTGGAGCCACCTGGATCATTTCTCTCCATTGAGGAGCTTTTGGTCCTCCAAAAGTATGAACATAATCTGCAATTGTTGTGTTATATTGTCTGCACCACAAGTGTCCTAACAGATCACACTTCCTTCTCCTTCACCCTTGTTCTTCAGAGCCATAAGTGATGATCTGACACCTGCATCCTTTGCAAACCTAAAGTACCATCTTTGCAAACTTACACGTTCAACTGCATGACCAATCATGACCCAAACATCTTCATTCTTGCCAAGAGTTTATAAAACACACTCTTTGGTCAAGTTTACATCATAATAGAAACCAATACCTCAACTATCAATAATAGGCCAAAACATCATCGTTGCTTTAATAAGCGATGGAAAACACATCATCACTTTTATAATTATTCACAACACATGATTTACAAAATGTGGTCATGATAAGCTACTATATCTAGCAAAACCATCTCTCACTCATGAAAGTGAAGGGGTGATCATCTCCCTATGGCAAATTCGCTTGTTGAACAACTTTTTCCAACTAGTTCCTGCACGAGTGTTTTGTCCTTGAAACGTTGCTCTGGATGGAGCCTCCAACATGTGGCTCTTTGATGTCCACCTCTTTTGCAGTGACTGCAAAAATTATTCTTACTCCAGACCCGCTTAACCTTCTTCTTTCCCTGATGTGGAGAAGGCCTTTCACGTCTCATCTTCTTTCTTGCTGCCATTCTCTTCCAACACTTAGCAACCATATGGTTATGCAATCCACAAAAACTACATGGTTTTATATGCCATGATTTATGTTTATCATTAGCATGCTTGTAATCAAAATGAACATTAAAACACTGAGACTGTTTATACCTCTATTGATTGTCTCTGGTGCAATCCTGGCAATGAGAGCTTGCCTTAGCTCTTCCTCTGCAATGTCCATTATCATGGGAGGATTGTGATGTGTTCTAATCATCATTTTTCTCTTATGGCTTCGACAATGCTTTAGAAGCTTCTAATACCTTTGAGATCTCTACTTCAATGTATCACAAACCTGCAAATCGAGGTCTTTGTACAACCTCCAATGGCTGAGTCATTCCTTAGCCATTAACACCAAGTCCTCCTCCTTTATACCCCATCTTGGTAAGGAGTCTCATGCGATTTCCTGAAATGGGTACCTCCATGTTTCCAACAGAAATAACATCATGTGAACATGAAACTCAAGAACAATCAACATTGTTTACCTCAACTATCGATTCTAAAGCAAGGGATGACAGCTTCGCTAAGCCTTCGTTGCGCTTCAATTTTTCCAAGGCCTCTTCTGTGACTCATAGTTGAAGTTGCAATCTCTGCTTCTCCTCTTTTTCTTCTCGCAGAAGTCTCCTCAATTCAGCATTCTCTGTTTAAAGGCTCTGATTGATCTCCTCATCTGAATGATGAGAAAATGATGAAGAAGATGAATGTTCACTTGAGGGGGTAGATGGAACATCATCCTCTTCTCTTTCTTTCTCATGTTCCTCTCTTGCCATTTTCTCCTCATAATCTGCATACATTAAATCTACCATGTGTTCCATCCTGAAGAGGTCCTCAAAGATATCTCTGTTGTTCTCCATTTCCCTTCTTGTTGCACGTTCAATCATTAACGCTCGCAATTCACAGCAACAAGAAGACCGTTGTGATATCAAACTTGATCAAGATCTCTTTAGCTACCTGAATTAACCAAGACCTTTTACTTTTGTGATGTTAGCAAAACTGCATATGAAAGAGTATGAAAATCCACATGTGCATACTATAAAGAAGATGAAACATAATGACAACCATCAAATCAAAGAACACACACACATTGATAACGAAGTTCACCCAGTGTGGGTTACGTCTTCAGGCCCGGTGTCAAGAGTGGGGAGGTCGCTTCATTAAAGTTTGCAAGATGATGATGAGTCCATAGTACATTCTTTGTCACTACAAGGATAAATTCCCTCAACCAAAGTAGCATGTCCCTCCACAAGACGTTCTCCCTATTGGAACTCTCACTCAAATAGCCCTCCTTCAGCGTGACAAGCTAATAAATCTCAGATGACATGGCATACGAGTATCCCTCAACATAATGGTAATCAGGGATCTCAACAACAAAAACATCATCTCAGCAAAACAAAAGAAAGACATGGCATCATTGCATCACTTACCTCCACTTTTGGGGATGGCTAGAAAATGCAAAGCTTAGCTGACGAAATGGAATGCACCATTGAATTCATGGCACGAAATTATGTCAAACAACTATAAGCTTGACCCCTTTCTAACACCGTCAAATTCTGGACCCTCAGAATCTCAAAGATTCCTTCCTAAAGATGGGCCAAAAAAAATCGTTGCTCGGATGAAAATTCTGAGCACACCACTGCGCTCTTTGCAAAATTCTGTGAAAAATGACTATAAAGTCAGCATCATTCCGCCTCGGTCAAAAATCAACCTCCAAGAGAATCTTTTAGATTCCACAAGATTTTATAAAGATTCCTTGCCGCTGGATGCTTGAATTTTTGTTGCTCAAATGGAGAAACAGACCACACCACATTTCTTGTGAAAATCTGGTTTTTTTAGTATAAAGTTGACATGTTTCTATCATTGTGAAAAATAACCCTCCAAGGAATCTTTTAGATTCCTCACTACATCAAAAAATATTTTGTAGAATATTCCCTAGAATATTCCCCCTCAAAAAATGTGTCCAACTCTTCGTTCTGCTCAGCCTCGGCTCGACGCTCCTCCCTCTATTGTCGGCGAATGAAATAACTTCGATTTATTATAATGTTTGAGGCAGAAAAACCAACGTAAGGCCACTAGGTCATTGGCAGAGATCAAAAATAGTGCGCGAGTCGTCCGAGTTCAAATCCCAACTTGGGAAAGTTTTAGTTGGTTGTGTTTGAACGTCATAACCGTTATGATTTGGTTAACGTATTGTTTTGGCGCATTGATGTTTTTTGGAGTTGTCAGTTATGGCTTGTTTGGCGGTTTACATATGACATTTGGCGTTGACGGTTTGTTGAACCATTAGCACTTAACATTTGTTGCCATGTGATGTGTTATGGTATGGTTGGTTGGAGTGGAGCCGCCCGTGGGGTAGGCCGGCCAATGGCTGGGCGGGTTCAATCCCCGCCAGCCCCAGTTTGGCGCTCAATGGCCCAACAACCGTATAACATATTGTGTGTTGTTTTATATAATGTGGTTAGGTCATGGGCGGGGTCCCAAGGCAGAACCGCGGGCCTCAACTCACGGTTTATAATATATAATAACCGACTGAGGGTGGCTGCCGACCACCCCAGTGTTAATAATTTTTTTTAGTTTTTTAAACACATTAGACAAGCTAAAGCTATATAACAGTTTTTTTTTGTGGCATTTTGAAGTTTAAGCTCCAGGATCGTTCGGAGCGAAAAAAACCCTAGAGTGGTGATGGCGGCTGTAACAGGGGGCACATCGATCAGTATTGCTGCTGCTGTGACTAATGGCAATGGCAGCGCCAAGGCCGAGAAGCACAAAATTTGGGGTTTTTTTTCACAGTCGTTAAAGGGAGAGCAAATCCCCACTAAGTTAAACTGGGGGTTAAATACCAGGGACTGCAGCAGAGGGGGAGCCCTGGGTGCTCACATGGTGGATGCCCCTCTCACCAAAACGGCTTCGCGCATCGATTTCCAAACCGATGTTCTCAAGAAAGAGAAGGTCACACTTGATGGCCAAGATGAGTATATTTTGAGAGGAGGGAGAGATCTGTTCGAGCCGCTCCCCAAGGCTTTCAAAGGCATCAAACAGATCGGAGTCATTAGATCGAAAACTTGCTCCACAAACTTCCCAGATCTGGCAATTCGGCGCACAAACGTTTCTCCCGCAGCTCAAGAAAATGAGAGCAATGCCAAGAATCCGCTCCGTCCCTTTTCTCCTGCAACAAGCAAGGCTGATTTTAAATTCCAAAGTAGCAGGCCAAGGATTCAGCCATGGATCTCTATCTCCTCCTCATCCCATTTCCGCAGCCGACTGATCCAGATCTCATCTCTGTCGTTAGCAAGCAGCGAATCTGCTCTCCATTCTCACCAAATATGCTTGCAGAGGTTCCTCTCCTGAACCAGCCAGATCTATCTGAAGAATCACAAGCATTTCAGATCCAAGTCAAACTCTTGGGCAATACGAGGATGCAATGGGTTCGCACAACAGATCTCGTGCAGGACCTTTTGCAAAATCTCGAATGTCAACTGGGGATCCCCTCCTCTTACCTCAGATTGCTATATAAGGGTAAGCAACTTATGAATCCCCTTCCTCTCTCCTTTTACAGCATTCAAAAGGATGCTTCTATTGTGGTTTCTTTCTGTTTAAGAGGTGGTTCCTTTGGGCAGACCTCCTCTACCCCTTCATTCTCTTACAAAGATGCAGCTCGCAAAGACGCTACCTAACCTCAGTTCTCTTCGAAGGCAGCCCAGCCAAATGGCGCTCCAAAGCCGTTTCTAGTAGACAAATCAGAGGAAATTCCCTCCATTAACTTCTCTCATCCTGAGATTGAAAATCGCTACCAGATACTTGCAGAATCAGCACTCATATGCAGATTTAATGGGCTTTGGCCTCGCAGAGCAGATCTTTACCAATGGGTCCATTCCTCTTGGACTAAAAAATGCAAGATATTCTTATGTTCAAAAGCATTCTTCATGGTGGCCTTTGACTTAAATGAAGACTACTAGAAGGCCTTAATGGGAGGCCCTTGGTTCTGGGGTTCGGCTGGGCTTTTTCTCACCCCTTGGTTTCCAGACTTCGACCCTTCTACAGTTGTCATCTCCAAGCTTCCCATTTGGGTCAAGCCCCTGAATCTTCCGGCTCATTTTTGGCATTTCTTTGTCTTCTTTGACATTGGAAATAATTTAGGACGCTACCTGGCTACAGATACCTCAAGAAAGGTAAATGGTCTCTACACTTACGGCAGACTGTGTGCAGAAATAGATATCAGCAAAGGACTGCCGGATCAGATTAATCTCAAGTTTGGAGATTTTCACTGGACTCAGCCATTGGATTACGAGAACACAGCGTTTCGATGCCGCCATTGTCATCAAACGGGGCACCTCCAGAGTACTTGTTCCCAGTTCATCGATAAAAAGAAGAATCTGAATCACAAGCCCAAATCCAAGAGATGGAATCCTTTTAAGCCTCCCTGTCCTTTGGACGATTTAGATTTCTCTAGTTCGGATGAGGAGGAATCTGAAGCAGATGTGCAGAATGATGAGGAAACTGAAGCTGATATGCAGAAGGATGAGATTCCGATGGACGCTCCCTCGGTCGGTCCAGCGGTTCCCTCTGACCCTCAGATTTCTCAGAAACGTCCTCATTTATCTTCGTCCTCAGACTTTGATAAGGATATCCAGCCGCCAGTGCAGAATAGTCTACAACTTGTTATGGCTCAGCCAAACTCCACTGGGTGGGTCAAAGTGAGCAAGAAAAAAGGCAAAAAATGTTGTATTGCAGGAACTAACCCCTCGGGGTAGCTTTCTCTGCTTAGTGCTATCTTTATGTATTCCAGTGTTTTCTATGGCCCTTTCCTTCACTGTCTCTAAGGAACAAGGTTGATAGTCTATCACCTCCAGCTCCCTTGCTTCTTTGCTTTGCTTGTATGCAAGCTTGATTGTACTATACTTTTCTTTTCTTAATAGAATTAGTCTTTATTCATTAAAAAAAAAAAAAAAAACATACATTAAACAAAAAAATCTGAACAAAAATTTGGTGTCACCAGCTAAATTAAGTAGGCAACAAATTCACCCTTTCCGACCATCGGATTTCGTGCATAGTCCCTTCACCAAATTGTTGCATCGTTAGTGGCTGCCACTTGGCCAAGTTTGACCAGAAATTTGACCACGCATATCTTGAACATACAAACTCGGATTTGACTGTTGTTCACGTCGTTGGAAACAGGACAAGGAGCACTACGATTTGGTCATGGTTTCACTTTAATCCAAGGACTTTGATTTTAAAGTTTTTGTTGAGCCAATTCTGAATTCTGAGTGTGTCTGGAGCGACCTGGATCAATAACGATCAAGAATAGGTATTCATTGCCAAGGATTGATGATTTGTTTGACTAGTTGAAGGAAGCATCATTGTTCTCGAAGATTGACTTGAGATCTGAATATCATCAAATACGCATCAAAGAACAAGACATCTACAATACTACTTTCCAGACCAAGTATGGGCATTATGAGTTTGCTGTAGTTCATTTTCATCTAACTAATGTTCCATCTACTTTCATGTGTTTGATGAATAATGTGTTGCATCCTTATCTGGACAAGTTTATGATTGTATCCATTGATGATATATTGATATATTCTCAGAATGAGGAAAAGCATGCCAAACACTTAGCAACAATATTGAGATTGCTAAGAGAGCATCAATTGTATGCCAAGCTTAGCAAATGCAGTTTCTTTCAGACAAAAGTTCATTACTTGGGGCATGTTGTTTTCAAGGAAGGCATAGCAGTGGATCTAGGAAATATAAGAGCTATCATGGAATGGGAAGCTCCTAAGAATGTGGACGAGGTCAGATAATTAATGGGATTAGCCGGTTATTACAAAAGGTTCATCAGAAACTTCTCACAGATTGTCTCTCATATTACATCATTGCAGAGAAAGTGGAAAAAATTTGAATGGACAGAGGAATGTGCAGTAAGTTTCGAGCAGTTGAAGCAGTTTCTTACCAATGCTCCAGTTCTAAAGATTGCAGATCCAGACAAAGAATTTGTGGTATGTACAAATGTTTGCAAGAGAGGACTTGGTGGGGTTATGATGCAAGAAGGACAAGTAGTATGCTACGATTCAAGGAAACTAAATGAGCACAAGCACAATTATGTGACACATGATATTGAGTTGGCAGTGATCATCCATGCATTGAAGATGTGGAGACATTATCCTCTTGGCAGGAAGTTCATCTTGATGAGTGATCATAGTGGATTGAGATACTTGTTTGACCAACTGAATCAGAGTGTCAGGAAAGCGAGGTGGTTGACTATGATCAATGAGTTTGACTTCGAGATCAGATCCATTAAGGGAAAAGAGAACAGGGTTGTAGAAGCTCTTAGCAAGAGAGTACAGGTAAATCATATAGCAACTATGAGCTCATATGGGATATATTTATAGGATCGGATCTTGCAGGCAAGACAACAGGATGACAAGTACAGGGAGCTTAGGCACAAGTTACAACAAAGTATAAGTAAAGAGGATGTGGACTATCATCTCACGGCAGATGGTTTGGTGAGATTTATGGACAAGATCTATGTGTCGGACAATAGTGAGCTCAAGAAGCTTATCTTGAGGGAATTTCATGCTAAGTCGTATTTAGGTCACCCGAGATATCAGAAGACATTGACAGTTATGAAGAAGTTCTACTACTGACTGACTTTGAATAAAGAGGTGGCAGAGTATATTGTGAGGTGCTTGGATTGTCAACAAGTAAAAGCACAGTATAAGCATCCAGATGGATTACTATAGTCGATTATAATTCTAGAGTGGAAATGGAAGGTCATTTCCATGGACTTCGCTACAAGTTTGCAGACGACATCTCGACATCATGATTCTATTATGGTTTTGATTGATAGGTTGACAAATGTATGCACTTCATTCCAGTGAAGTCTATGAATTCAGCTAGTAGGGTAGAGCAGGTCTTCATCTGAGATATAATGAGGTTGCAAGGTGTTCTGAAAAATATTGTGTCAAAAAGAGATGCCAAGTTCACTTCTAGATTTTGGAAAAGAGTCATTTGCAGGTTTGGGTACATAGCTAGCCTTTAGTAAAACTTATCATCCACAGAAAGCTGGACAAACAGAGAGGGTCAATAGGATTTTGGAAGACATGTTGAGTATGTACGTCATGCATCAGCAGCAAAAGTGGGAAGAGTATCTTCCATGGGTGGAGTTTTCATATAATAATGCGTATCAGGAATCTTTGAAGATGAGTATGTTTGAGGCGCTTTATGGGAAGAGTTGTAATAATCATATCAGTTGGAGTGATCTAGTGAATAATGTATTTATAAGCCCAGACATGTTGGCAAAGATGAAATAGGAAATGCAGGTTATCAAAAAGAATATAAAGGTAGCTTAAGACAGACAAAAGAGTTATGCATATCATCACAGGGCATTTAAGGAGTTTCAGGTTGGGGCACAAGTGTGCTTGCACATCAAACCCAAGAAGAGCTCCTTAAGAATCAGATCATGTGCCAAGTTGGAACCTCAGTATTGGGGACCTTTCAAGATTCTTGAGAGGATTGGACCAGTAGCCTACCGGCTTGCACTGCCTCCAACAGTGGAAGTCCATATTTTTTCCATGTGTCATTGCTTAAAATATATGTGAAAGATGTTGATCATGTTAATGATTGGTTCGTATTGTAGGTGGAACCAGAAAAAGACTTCCAACTGGAACCTTGGTACATTTTTGCAGCGAAAGATGTTCATGCTCTGGAATTGAGAAAACGATCAAGTTAAAGTGCAGAGGAAGCACTTTGAGCCCGATGAAGCTACATGGGAGATGGTTGATCAAATGAGGGCTATTTATCCTTCTCTATTCGTTGGTTGAACGGATGCCTTTTGATATATGTTTTGATGTTGTGTTTTGGTTATGTCTATATATATGCATATGTATGTTGTAAATATTGTATCAAGTTGTGTTATAAAGCTCCAATAAGCAGTATGGTGTTCATGATATGTTGGTTATGTCTTCAGTGGTATGATATGATGTAAATGTTGTATCGAGTTGTGTTATAAATCTCCATAAGCAACGTGTGTTTGTTGGTTTATAAGTGTAATTAAACATTGAGGATGGTGTTCCCCCAAGGGTGGGGGGGGAGGTTGTAAAAACCTTAGTTAAAAATCCATGTAATAAAGTTGAAAAAGGTAAAAATAAGACCAAGGTCATGGGACACATATTCCAAGTTGAATGTTGGGCAAAAACATAGTGATTGGGATCACTTGTAATTAATAAATTGTTATGGAAATTGGCAAAGGCAAAGAGGTATTAATTGACCTTTTATTTTTTAAAATAATGAAAAATAGGAGAAAAGGAAGGTGAAAGGTCAAAAAATTTGCATGAGAGAAAAATTGAAGGAAAAATAGAGGAAAATGAAGAAAATAGAGGCCCAATGATAAAAAGGCTCATGAGGATCAGTTCATAGCTTTTGTCAGTTCAGTGTTTGGCACTCCCATTCTATTCTCCCTCTCATATTCTTGCACACTTAGAGTTTCTTGGAGCACTCTTGGAGGATTTTGGTCATATTTTGGATTTGAAGACAGAGCAAAGGAATAGGAAAGTGCAAGAGGGTAGCGGTATCAACAACTACAATGGGTTGCTTTGCAGGTATCGAGTTGCAAGTATGATTTATTTGCTAGTTTTGACATGCATGGTATATGCATGTCGTTATTTGGTTATGATTTGTCATTAGCATGGAGGATTGTCTGGATTAACAATGGTTTTTCCTAAGCCTTGCGATTTCCTAGATAGCTTGTGGGTTTTCCCATTTGTTTTCTGATTGGTACTCATGTTCCTTATGATTGTGGGTTGAATTATTAGTTCTTGAAGCCTTGGACAGACAAATGCTCTCGAAGCCCTAGAACAACTTAGGTCGAGTTACTATCCCTACAAGCACTGGTTGTACAAATGCTCTAGAGCCCTTGGTGGATTAACTTACTAGTCCTGTAGCCTTGGTTGGACAAACACTCTGGAGCCTTGCGGCAACTGTGGGTTGAGTTACCAATCCTAGAGTCGGGTTGGAACAAACGCTCTAGGGCCTTGGATAGCTTGGGCAGAGACCAATCTGGTGATGGTTAGTGATGTCAAGTCGTGAGGTGGAATCAATGGTTGAGGGTTAAGGTGGGGTTTGGCCTCTGAAAGCCCTGGTTTGGTTTTGCTTGGGTTATTCCATGAGATCCCACATTCATGTTTGAAATGTGGTACGTGGAAGTCCCTAACTTGGTTGGATTTGCATATGTTAATATGAGATCCTTTCCTCTTGTAATTCATGAGTATTTATACATGTTATTATTGTGGCTTAGATGGTTGTTATGTCATTGTTATTATGTTTATTATATGTTGGTTGTAAGCATGGTTTCATGACAAGTTTTAGTTGTGGCTTTGAACATATTTTGATTAGTAAATGAATTGTTATTGAATGTGTGACTTGATAGATGTTTTTTGCAACTATTATGAGAGGGCATTAGACCTTGTTGATTCTCAAATAAGTATGAAACCCCTATATTTACTCATGTAATTATGACCTATAGATTACATGTTCATGATGTGTTTGATGAAATGTTTGTCATGGTTAGGATGGGTCAAGTTAAGTCCTTGATCAAGTTTTGATTTAAAGGCTTTATCTTTGTGTCATTTATCATTCTTGAGAGTTTCATCAAGTTTTGGGCATAGGCTTGGATCCTAGCCCTGAAAAAGTGGCTCAGATCTCGAGGCCACTGGAACAGAACTGAGTAATTTAGTCTGCAGTTGCTAGGAAGCAAACTTATGGGAGCGACTAGAGGGTTACAGTCACCAATTTGCCTTGTCATGTGAATGACTAGACTCGTCATGTGAGCGACTAGGAGTCTAGTTCAATGAAAAAGCAAGTTAACTCGGGGTTTGGGCACCCGGAGTGGTTGTTTGGCTCTTGGGGGTCCTGTAGCTTCCAAGGAAGGTCAGTATGGTTTTAGTCCGTCGAATCCACTTCCTTAACTTTACTTAGGAGTTTGAGTCACATCATAGTAACTCTTTGTCACATATTTGCCCTAGTGGACCACTAAACTTGGCTAAGTGTGAGAGGAGGGTGTTATAGTCGAAGCCACCTGATGCAATTGGGGTGCCTTCCATACACTAAATGCTACATCGCCTCTCTTCCATCTCTCTACTCCTTTATGTTGTCTAAAACTTCATTGATTCTTGTCACAGTATCGATGTGAGGGGAGAACTCCTTCAATATGTCCCCTCAGTCATCCTTGACTTCTTATTCTCACTCTCCCAAACTAGCGTAGCTCCATCTCTCCCTTACGCCATACTTGCACTACTCTTCCTCTCACAATCTTTAGCCTCTCTAGTTATCTACTCTTGTTTTTTGCCACCAACATTTTCTTGATTGGTGTTTTATAACCATCTCATTGGTTACCCCCCACCCCACCCCACCCACCCCCCCCCCCCCCTCTCTCACACCATGCCATTGACCACTTATATCATTGTCTTTAGATCTGAATCATTGCACCCCTAATCTAAGCTCATATGATATATTTTCATCTCCATCTTGAAGAGATAGCAGGCATGCGCTTAGTCTTAGGATGGCTCCAATTCGTTCTAGCTTTGTATAGTTCACTTCATTGTCAACCCCTCCAATCTTGTCAACCTGACACCCAAAGGATTGAGAAGATAACACACATGCTCTCATCCATTGTGAATATCTTATTTAGGATAATGTCCAAAACTATATTTCACTTTAGTATCCATTAATAAACTAGGGATGATCATCCTTTTTCCTCCACCCATGGCTCTCACCACGTTGCTTGCTAACATTGTGTTTCTTGATTGAGTTTGAAGTTGGATTACTTTGCTGTGTGTCTTTGGTATTGCACCAGGGATTAAAATAAGGTTTTATGTCTAGTACAGTGGAATGATGACCTAGACCCTTTTTGTAGGATTCTTTTGACCAATATGCCCCTAACATTGCGCGCTACACACTGGTGTTGATATCGCACAAAACTTCCCTGGTGCATAGTATCTCTCCCACATCATGCAGTATGTTTATTTTGCAACAACCTAGAAGCTTCTACTACCAAAAAGTGATGATAAACTGCTAAAAACTTAATCTAATAACCAACTCCAACTTAGATTCAGAAATCAAATAGCATACTTTATTTATGTTCCTCCTACCTCCTTGTGCATGGTGCACAAGAGCCTGACTATCCCTAAATAGCTTCAACAGGCTCCCGTTAAGCAATCCTTCTCGTGGGGAAACATTCATAATTTCCTGTTGCATAGCTCCTGCATTAGTCACTTGCTTGATCACATATGATCCCAACCAATGCATCTGAAATTTGGCTGGGTGCTTTAAAAATTTGTTGTCATATAACAACATTAAGTCTCTGGGTTGAAACATATTTTGTTTAATTCTCTTATCGTGCCATGCTTTCTCTCTTGATTTTTACACATCCTTATGGAACCAAACTACTATATGATCTTCCTCTAACTATAGGAGCTCCTTCAATATATATTCGATTGCACCAAGTTCTTCCAGTGTTGTAGTTGTCGCAATGCACAAACTAGATACCAAAAATTCCATGGGGATTACTGCCCCCTGCCCATATACTAATCAGAAGGGTGTTTGTTCGGTAAATTCTTGCATGTGGTCCTATACGCCCATAGGACCATTGGTATCCTCGAATCCCAATCATCACACCTTAGTGAGCATGGTCTCTGAGATCTTGTTAAAGGCCTCCATTGTACCATTAGCTTGGGGATGGTAAGGAGTGAGCTTTTGATGGTAAATATGAAACTCCTATGTCAACATTGCAATAGTCTTGTTCGGAAAATGAGTGCCTTGGTTGCTCATCAAGATCCATGGATAACCGATTCTGGTCACCACATTTTCAAATAGAAAACACAGTTGTCTCGCAGTATTTGAGTGGCATGACTTCTACCCATCACGTCAAATAATCAATAGTGGTAATGATGTATCATGTGCCAGTCCTCCTTACAAGTGAGCTAATGGGGCCCACAAAGTGGGTTTACCATTTATCAAACAGTTGTATAGTGAGTTTGGGAATCAAGGGCATGTTATCTCTCCTTGATGGCTTCCCCACTCACTAACATACATCACAGGCCTTGAAAAAATCTTTGGCATCTCTATGTTCAGGTAGACCACCACAATCATGCGTGCAAGATCATTTATGTCGTGGCCCTTCCCGCATAATGTCCTTCGACAACACCTGCATGCGCCTTGTTAAGTATCATGGGCCACTCATGTTATAACACACATCTACATAGTATCGTATCTGCACACAACTTATACAAATAACCCGCAATAAGTTAGTAATTTGTGGCCTTCACCCCCAGTTATTTGCTTTGTGCGACGATATACCCCTCCACTGTCATTCCTGTACGAAAAAACACTGCAATCTTTACAAATTGATCATCCACCATAATCACAGCAAAAAGTCGCACATCTGGCAGATTGTCTTCTAGGTTTTGTGCATCCTCACATGTGATCATGCGTGACAAGTGATCAAGCCCCGCATTCTGCCTGCCTTAAACACCACTTGAAAATCATGCTCCTGAAAATACAGTAACCACCTGCAAATCCTCCCTCCCCCACCTAAAGACAAGCTTGTTGATGAAGTACTTTAGTGCATAGTGGTCCATGTACATTTTGAACATGTTACCCATTAGATAATGTATAAATTTTTGAAGTGCGTACACCATCATGAGTCCCTATCTCTCCATTGTGGTGTAGTTCAACTCCACTATAGAAAACTTCCTACTAGCAAAGGAGATGGTACCATTATCGAACTGGCCGAGCTGGACATCGATTCAACGAGTTCCGCTGAGCTAGTCTGCGGGGAAAAAAGTTGGCAACTCGGACTTCAAACTCAATTTTCTTTTGTTTTTTTTTTCTTAATGCCTCTACCCCTCTCCCAAACCTATAAAAGTGACCCAACCCCATAAAAATGACCCAACTGCCTCACATTTACTCACATCTATCTCATTGCATTTGTATGAGCATTTGTGAGGAGTTTGTGAAGAGTTGGAGTTGGTTTTTGGACCAGTAGTGAGGAGGAGCCATGGGTTTCTCTGTCTGACTCTGATTCAGAGTCTGAGCCAGATGATCTTGCCTTGTTTAGTAGTACTGACTAGTGATATTTTGTTGTAGAGACCATTTAGAGCCTCCTTGGTTATGTGTTTTTGTTCTGATCTCTATGTATTACATGTATTGGACAGTGCACTGGGTGCCATTTTGATATAATAGATATATTCATGAGCATACTTTGATCATATGTTGTCTTCTCTTTATATTCTAATGCTTTGAATTTGGAAACATGAATGGAAATCTTTAAAAATATGTTTTTTCATAATAAAAAATAAATATTTAATGTATTTTTTACAACAACCGAGTCATTGAAATCAACTAGACCGAGTCGACACTGAGTCGGAGAAGCAGTCGGAGTCAAAGTCGACCCTCGGTCGGTTCTGATTCCAAGTCGGAGTTTTAAAACTATGGCTTGAATACACACTCCAAGAAAAAATATCAGCTAGCCCCCAAAAAAATAAATGAATTGGTCTACATCCACTACAATTTATAAGTTCTTTGTATTTAGCAATCAAAAAGTCAGGAGCTGGAATCATAACTTCTTTTCAGATGATAAATTTCAATTATTTACCATTCATTATTTTCAACGCTTTATTTGTCACTTATCTAAAAAGTAAGTTTTTCAGTATTAACTGTGCAAAGAGTAAAGATGATCAAGCCATCAAGGCGGACAAGGTTGATCCAACATCATATTGGGTTGTTGAGCCAGAGGAGCCACTGCTCATCAGCTGATGAAGACTTCAAATTTCACTACAGCGAGACATGAACATCAGAGGAAGAGACCTGTACTTCCCGTTCTCAAGTCTTGACTGATCAATATTTGCTTCATGCCACAGTGCAGCATCCATGATGCTTTGGAGTATGTACCATGTAGTTTGCACTTCAAAACAATATTATATTTGATAATATGTATTAAATGTATGCCAATTTTTATATTAATGATATTATTAGGTGAAATTTTGCAATTTTTTGAAATCTGAAACATACTCTTGCTCTCTGCCTCAGCTATTTGCTTGCTGAGTTTGAGTTTGGCAACTATGATATCGGGCAATTTTACTTTTATTTCTCATCTGATGGCATGACAAAGAAGGGTGTTTATATTTATTGATCAAATGACATGCTAAAACAAACAATTCAACCATGTTCCATGTGAAGGTGAAACCTTGGATTGACAACAAAATTAAAAGCCATTCACTCAGTTGCATGGAAAAGACAATCAAAAGTGAATTACTATTGTTGGCAACATCTGTTGCTAAGCATTGGCACCTAAACATCATTACAAATCAAGAACACACTTTCAGATAATGAAACAACAAGAATGTTTCTGCCATGGAAGAAAATGCCAAACACATTTAAATTCTTTAATAGGTCAAAGTGATAATTCTGAGACTGTATAGAGCCGTATATCAGTGTTAGAATTAAATAATAACTTTTGTTAAAGCATGGAGAACAAAAATTTCATTTAACATTAAAAGAGAGTTATCTATGAGCAAAGTTTGAAATGTTTTCTTCGGTGACATCCACCATACTGCAACTCTTGCTCTGATCACCAACTTATTTTATTCTACTGAGTTATTTAGCCTTCAATGCTAGGAGAGCTTCTGTAGAGTGTTCCATCTTACCTCTATTTTCTGTTCTCACCACTAAGGGCCCATCACCCTAGGGCATTCTCCAAGAGACATTATAGGATAGATTCTCAGGATGAACATTGTCATTCTTATATCTGTGAACTATAGCAAGTCCCTCCTCACTTACAACCTATCTCACTACTATGTTATGATTGTATTTATAGTTGACTCCCTGTGATACGTAAGTTTTTCTTTTTGTTGTTGTTCTCTTAGCTTTTGGTTTTCTATTGTACTTTTGGGAGATGAATTTTGCACTACCCTTATCACCATTTTGTTAGGCTATGCATGCCAGTCCGATTGACCTATTGATCCAATTTCATTTCATTTGTTTCATCTATTCTGTCTATTCCCCTTGGTACTAAGATACTTAGCATGTCCTCCCTCCAAACTGCTGACAAATGTCAAAGGGAAACCTGTTTTCTATGGCCTAAATCAAATTGTATTATGGAAAAAACACTAGATTAATTAGTAAAGCACTTTAGCTCTTTCCTTCTATTACACTATTTATTCATACAGTGTCCATGAAGAAAAACAATAATGCAAATGTCAAAACAATATGAATACTATTAGTTGACGCAGCCTTGCTCACCCAACCTGATCCCCATTTCACCATATACCATACCTAATTATCAGTGCTTGAATCCATAGTATAACCATTACAGTTTTCCTAAAACAAGAAAGAGAAAACTTTCTTTACAAGATAGTTACTTCATAAATTCCAAATTGTAAGTAAATAAATAGTATATGAAACAAGTCTTTGAAACAACCATATTTCAACTTTTCCTATTATATGATAACAAGATAAGAGTGCTGTTAGCATGAAGAATCTCTCAAGTCCAAAAACTACAAAGCTGTCATGCTTCTAATATGACAAGAAGTTTTCTAAAGCATGACTTTTGTTTGCAAAAATACATTTACATATGAGAGAAGTGCCAGTTCCCTTTGTACATCTCAATAATTGCAATAAAATCATATTACGTCAAGAGAAGAATCTGACAAAGCTGGAAAATATAAGAATAAAGCATTCCCAGTGAACAATAAATAGATTGAAGCATAAGAGGCAGGAAGGGTAGTTTGTTATTGAGAAGATAAGGATGTAAAAAACGACCACAAATTTCAGCAAATATCATGCCCCAGATATATAAATGACCAAGTTTTCCAACTAACCCACTCTTTGTGTTCTCCTTATTGCAAAATATTGCAATCAAATGAGATTGTAGATCTGGTCGTACCTTAGCTTGGGAAGGGTAGCCACAAGAAAGATGTCCTCTGGCATTTTCATTGCTAAAGTACAGAGAGAAGCTTCTCCACATAACTGCTCCATGTATGATAAGGAGAAGAACCTTCACAGGATATTCTTCATCTTCATAAAGTAGCGGAAACATAGAATAACAAGATACTGCATGACAGATAAACAATGAAGAACCTTTCTGATTAGAAAAATCTGGAATCCTGCAAATAATCTGCTATAACCTTAATCAATGAATAAAGACTTACAATAAATAATCCGAATAGACAGCTTTCTGTGTATGAATATAATGTTTTGTTATCTACTTCCTGAATGTGACCAAACCCTGAGCAGTTGTAAAAGGAAACATGCCAAACAAATTCATAACTAGGAAATTGGGAAAACCCAAACAGAGAGAAGAAGAGACAGATACAATAGACCAGGCTAAAGTATTAAGTACAAAAGCAAACCTATTGACAAAATAATATAGTGGCCTGCATCCTCTGAACTGACTATGGCAACCAAGCTCAGTGGGATGACAAAGTGCAGGGAGGCTTTCTCGTGAACATGCCATCCAAACATGAATCCACACGTATATGCATATGCAACCCATTGTGTAATGTGCTGTTGCTGTGGACGCCTCCATATTTGGACAGTGCATGGAAAGATTGATAGCACCACCAAAAAAAGACTCATCATAGGTGTGATCTGCCAACCTCATAAACCCAAATAAACAAACTGTGTAATAAGGGAAAAAATGACTAAGTTATAGAAATATGAATTTGACAGAAATATGAAAAGGAATAAGGTAGTAAGAAACCTGTGGCAGCACAGCATAGGGTGCAGAATCACCAACAAGTCCACCAGTCAAGGAGGCTGTTGCAGTATGAATATTGAAACCAAGCCTCCTAAGAGAAAAGGAAATAATTTTATCAGCTGTATTATAAAGTGCCCACACATTTGGAGCCCAGTATGCATGACACAGGCCTCTTCCAAATGGAAATAACCGCTTCACTACTTGTGAAATCTGCAAGCAGAACCTACAACAATCAGAATCGCAAAGTAAGCATCAATAAATCCAAATATTCATCTAGAAAGAATTCTCACTAGCTACCCTGTTTCAGTCATGCAAAGGTGATCAAGTCATATATCAATAGCTACAATAATTACGTTTTTTGCAAATATGCCACGTAAAGATATTATATTACTAATAGCAGTCCATTGTCAAAATAAAAAATGTTTGCAAAGTACGTGTGACTCTTAAACCTAAAGTACTACATGCTTAGTGTTGGCAAGCAAACATAATTGTAGGCCAGATCGACTCATAAGCAAGAACTGTAAATGAAGAGCTGCAAAAATAACTAAACAAGGAAACAGATGCTCAGTTAAAAAAATCTTAATTCTCAATGTTAAAGGCAATTGTTGATTACAATCTTTAACCCGGATACGGATACGGATCCGGATCCGCTAGTTTTTTGAAAATCTAAGATCCGGATACGGCAAGGATACGTCACGTAC
>APFE030312948.1:292366-306367 GCA_000404065.3 Pinus taeda
AACATATATATATAACATATATAACACCTGCGTAAAAAACATTATATCACCTGCGTAACATATATATATAACATATATAACAACCAGAAACTTACCTGCGTAAACCGTGACTGCTGCGAGCTGCTGACCAGAGCAACGTGCGTAAACCATGACCGCTACGGGCTGCTGACCAGAGGAACCGACGGCCTGACCAAAGGCGAACAGTGTTGCGGGCAGTGGGGCCGGCGGTAAGCCCGCAACCAAAAACGCTGTGCAGGAGGGGTAATCGATGTGCAGGAGGGCCCGACTTTAGAAACGCGGACAAAACAATGACAGAACGCAGGGGACAAAACGCGGACAAAACGCGGACAGAACGCAGACAAAGAGTCGGGTCGGGACCACAAATGTTATAAATTATAATATAATAAACCTAAACCCTAAAACATCCGCTGCCTTTCTAACTTTTTCGGCTACCTGTCACCGCTTCCGGCAACCACCAACAGGATCCATATCCTGTAAAAGCTAGCCGTTTCCAAAATCACGGTATTTAAAAAAAACGTATTTTTACCCGTATTTTGGTGGATCCGGATCCGGATCCGAATCAGATCCGTGGATCCGGCGATACTCCACCTGGAAGTGCCGGCTCCGGTAACTTAGTCTTTAACTATGAGTGAATAAAAAAGGCACAAAATTTTGTAAAAATGTGGAATGCCAAGGGAAAAATCTTTTAAATATTCAGAAAACATGAGTTAAGATTCATCACAATAAGAGTTCACCAAATTAGAAACATTTACCAGCTCTCCAATTTTTTGGACTCTCATGGACAAGTCCAGGAAACTCTTCTCCGTTTAGACTTCTGGAACCATGTTCACACGTTGTTATCTTTCACATTCCATGTCTTCAAATATCTCCCACACTTGAACTGCTTTAGCAATCTCAGGCTCCTCTTCAAATGTTCTATACCAAAAATATGGTTCTCTTTCTCTTCAATGCTATATCTCAACAACTCTTTCCAGCATTCATCTTCCACATCTTTTCAATTCCAACTTTTTTGCATGATTTGCCACACCTCTATCTGCCTCATATCTATTGACCTTTTGCTTTTTCCCTTCTTCAGTTTTTTTTCCCTATGCTCATTTCTCACTTCATCCTATCCTTCGTATTTACATGTAAACATAGGCATTTCATATTCCAATAGTTCCATCTCTATCTATATCAACGGTTTTAAAACCTCATGATCAAGGACTAGAGAAAAGTTCGAGGAAGTCCCATATGAGTCTTGTTGAGAAATGTAACTAATTTTGGTCTTCATAATTGTTGTACTCATTTCAATATGTATAAGAAGATTATTATTATTAAAGCATGGGTTTCATGCTCATTATTGATGGTCTTCTAGGTAAAATCATGTTCTTTGTGCTTCTAGGGTTTGTTAGGTCTTAGGACTTATTGTCACGAGTCAATGAAGTCAACATCATGTTTATAAGACCTTTCTGGGCAATTTGTAATTGTAAAAAGAATTATTTTAGAGTTTAGAAAGTCCTGGAATCACCAAGAGTACAAATCAGCCCTGGGATCATCAACTCCGCATAAAGGAGGGAATTCAACCCCTTGTGAAGGCTATATAAAGGAGCAGTTCGACTTCATTTGGCACACACTCACTCACAAGTTCGATCTGTAGTTGAGGAAGGCAAAAGAAGGAGAGCGAAGGTCTAGAAGAAATTGGAAGGACAAAATTTCTTGTTTTTGGGCTCTATCTCTCTCACACGTGCGAAATTCCAAGGTTTTTGGGTTGCAGAAACAAGCCGAAGTTGCAAGTCTGAGTTGCAGTAGGACGAAGTGCAGAATCTGGTACCTAGAGGTGGGAAAACCCTTGTCTTGACTGCATTGACCTTGGGAGAGTTGTCTTGCTCTAAGTAGGTCTCAGGAGGAGGCTATATTAGGGTTTCCAAGAAGCCGCAAGGACAAAGTTGCAGGTCAAGTAGCAGTGTTGTCGCTGGCAAGTCGAAGTTGCAAGGTGTAGCAGTTTGGTGTAGAATAAAGGAAGGACTTGAGAAAGAGCTGACTTAGTACTGGGAGAAGGACTTGGTCTAGGAATTGGGTCTTTGTATCTCATTTGAAGCAAATTCTAAGAAGACAGCCTATATCTGTGTCATCTTATGTTATTGTTATTGTTATTGTTCTTGATATTGTTTGATGAAAGATCCAACTAAAGAAGATAACTAAAGATTCACAAGCACTATCAAGGTTGAGAAAAATAAGATATAATAGTTGTCGCTTTACATTTTCTAACATGGGATTAGAGCTAAGGTGAACAAGGAAGGCAGCTAGAAAGGACACTAGAAAGGATTGTTGATCAAAAGATAGGAAACTCTCGAAGCCTGAAAGAAGAAGACTGCAAAATTGTATCTTGAAGGGATCTGGTCAAAAGCTCATTGATAGAAGACCCTTCTAAACTAGGGTTTCTACATTGAAGAAGATCAAGACCACATCAATTTTGCAAGGATGGTGTTGATCTCGCAAAAAGGAAGCTTATTTGTAAGGCATCAATCTTGGAAGTTGTTGGTGGAGGAATCCTAGGGAACATCTTTCAAAGACATCATCAAGAACTCTCTAAAGGTTTTAAAAGAATCAAGAATGTTGGAGGCATCATCAATGAAAATCTTGGTCATCAAGTAAGTAACATATTATTACATAAAGCCTCAATCTTCAAGTCATATGGGTTATTTCTGCAAAGAGAGTAACAAGCTCATTGGGGAATCAAACTATCTAGCATGGAAGGAAAGAATTGACTTGATATTGATAGAACAAAATGTAATGGAATATGTTACTGAGGAAATTACTGAACCTGAGAAAGATAAGACACAAGAACTAGCAATATACAAGAAAGGGGAAGTAAAGGATCATAGTGGAATCCATTAAAGATTCTCTTGTTCCATTTGTTGCAAAATTGAAGACTTCTAAGGCATGTATGACAAGCTAGTGCATTTGTATTCGGTAAGTACAACAGGTCAAAAGATGTCATTAAGAAACAAGTTGTAAAGAATGAAGAAGTCAAAGGATGAGGATGTGGCATCCTTCCTCATGAGAGTCTCTCAACTAAGAGACCATCTGCAAGGACTTGGGAAACCAATCATTGATTCTGAAGTAACCATATGTGTACCGAATGCATTGCCACGAGAATGGAGTAGCTTTGCAACAAGCATCTACTCCAAGAAGGATTCAACTCCCTTTAAAGAGTTGTGGATGCAATGCATATTAGAAGAATCAAGGATCAAGGTCAAGGATGATATTGAATCTGATGAGCAATCTCAAGCCTTTCTAGCTTGAGTCAAGAAGTTGAAGAAAGGAAAGTTTCGTAAGTCCGAGAAGAAAGACATGTCCAAAGTGCAATGTTTTGGATGCAATGAATTTGGACACTTTAAGAGGGACTATCCAAACAAGCAGAATAATAAGAGAAAGGAAAGGAGTGAAGCTCATGTAGCCGAAGTTGTGGGAGAACCTGAGAAGAAGGCAAAGAAGGAAGAAGTGAAGGATCTTTACTACTAAAGGAGGTTCATTGACTGTCAGGTTCTTTGAGAAGTTTAATCTTTCCTTTAGAATAGTATATTTTGCTTAGCATCATAGAAAGAAGCATATCATAGTAGCATATCATATAATAGTCTTCTTGCAAATTTGAAGACATCTAAGGCCATGTATGACAAGCTAGTGCATTTGTATTCGGTAAGTAAAATAGGTCAAAAGATGTCGTTAAGAAACAAGTTGTAAAGAATGAAGAAGTCAAAAGATGAGGATGTGGCATCCTTCCTCATGAGAGTCTCTCAACTAAGAGACCATCTACAAGGACTTGGGAAATCAATCATTGATTCTGAAGTAACCATATGTGTACCAAATGCATTACCAAAAGAATGGAGTAGCTTTGCAACAAGCATCTACTCCAAGAAGGATTCAACTCCCTTTGAAGAGTTGTGAACGCAATGCATATTAGAAGAATCAAGGATCAAGGTCAAGGATGATATTGAATCTGATGAGCAATCTCAAGCCTTTCTAGCCCAAGTCAAGAAGTTGAAGAAGGAAAGTTTCATAAGTCCAAGAAGAAAGACATGTCCAAAGTGCAATGTTTTGGATGCAATGAATTTGGACACTTTAATAGGGACTATCCAAACAAGCAGAATAATAAGAGAAAGGAAAGGAGTGAAGCTCATGTAGCCAAAGCTGTGGGAGAACCTGAGAAGAAGGCAAAGAAGGAAGAAGTGAAGGATCTTTACTACTAAAGGAGGTTCATTGACTGTCAGGTTCTTTTAGAAGTTTGATCTTTCCTTTAGAATTATTTTGCTTAGCATCATAGAAAGAAGCATATGATAGTAGCATATCTAGAATTTACATGATTAATTTGCTTTGTACAGATCATCTAGATAGATGGATAGAGACCATTTTGCATATTGATCATCCAATTATTGTCTAACATTAGGTTAGAGGTTGTCATCCTGCTTAGTTGAATCAATCATGATTCAGGAAAGATCATCATTTTGGAAGATCTTTGGGAAAAGCACTATGACAAAGGATAGTAGACATTCCATGTAATGTGGAATCAATACTGGTAAAGGGATGAAAGAATGCAATGGGTCAGGATGCAAGCTCTTTGTGATATATATGAATAGCTAGATGATCGGATAAAAGCATAGGAATGCATGATGAATATAAAACTTTGGATAAGATTCATGTAGAATCTTGTGGAAAGAAAGTTGGTCATAAAATATGCTTAGGTATATGATATTTAAAAGTAATAGGATTTGACTTACTTAAGGGTGTATAAAAGAATTTAAAACTTACTCTAGAATATATATATATAAATGATTAACATATAGTCTATGGAAGAAAAGTTGAATCAAGTTTGATCCTTGGGCACTCTGATGCGTGAAGGAAGATTCTTATGGAAATGGACCAAGAGGATGTTGATGGAATGAAAAGGTCGCCATGGTAAGGTAAGTCTGATTTTCATTACTGTTGGATACCTGGTTAACATATTATTTTGCTACCTAGAAAAATGTTGCAAGAATATATGATGGCAGTTGAGGCAAGTTTAACTGTATGGATGAAGAATATTGAGGGAAGCTCAATATCTGGTACCTAGCAACTGTGAAGTCAAGATATGGACATCTTGATATTAAAAGGTAGCAGTGTGAGGAGATAACCTAAAGGTCAAAGGAAGATCACTTTCAAGAAGAAGTTATGATCAGAGTGAAGTTTGGGAAGACTCAATATAATGCCTTCATATTGAAGAAGAAAGTGATGAGAAAGAAGATTAACCTAGAACCTATCACAAGATTGAAGAAAGAAGGTGGCTCCATGATACCTTGAAAGAAAGAAAGCTAGATGATGTAGAAGAAAGAGGGAGCCAGACAGCTATGACGAACTGGTAGTTGATACTCTTATGAAGACAAGTTGTAAGGCTTGTGATGGTGACTTCCCAAATAGAAAGGAAGTATAGATCTTCTCTGATTTTGAGAGGGAGTAAACGAGT
The DNA here is from genome assembly GCA_000404065.3 of Pinus taeda. Taxonomy (NCBI): domain Eukaryota; kingdom Viridiplantae; phylum Streptophyta; class Pinopsida; order Pinales; family Pinaceae; genus Pinus; species Pinus taeda. The sequence continues at coordinate 297,867 of APFE030312948.1, forward strand.
CTCTATTCCCAAGATCAAAGGAGAATAGCAATGTGTTCTTTGGTTGAGAGGGAGCGATGTTGGACATCACATGTGCATTCTCCTCTTCAAGTGATGAAGAGAAAATGGCAAAGGATTGGATAAGCATCTATGGTTTCCTTGAGGATACAGCGTCCAAGAAAGGAAAGGGACCAACACTATTTGAGGATGTGACAGGTATCCAAGACAAGAGTGGTCGAAGAGGACCGATATTCTTTGAGGACTCAGGATTGGGGATCCAAGATAAGAATAGTCCTAAAAAGACATACCTTGTAGACATTCAGATGGGGTATGTACCTTGTAGAGGTAGTGCGGTATCACATGTAAAGCCTCCCAGCATAATGCTATTGATTAGAGTAGAGCTTGTCCAGTTAGGCCTCAAGGACAATGTTGGTCATGATGATGATGCTTACAGTATGGCTTATAAATCCGACTCTTCTTGAGAACTTTTCAGTTTGAGATATGATGTTGTATTGGTTGTACAATTATGAATACCTCCCTAGTTAAGAGGGAGTGTTGAGAAATGTAACCAGCTTCGGTCTTCATAATTGTTGTATTCATTTCAATAAGTATCCTATGTAACAAACAAGAAAAGAAGAAAGAAAATTATTATTATCAAAGCATGGGTTTCATGTTCATTATTGATGGTCATCTAGGTAAAAGCATGTTCTTTGTGCTTCTAGGGTTTGTTAGGACTTAGGACTTATTGTCATGAGTCAATGGAGATCATGTTTATAAGAACCTTCTGGGCAAATTTGTAATTGTAAAAAGAATTATTTTGAAGAGTAGAAAGTCTTGGAATCTCCAAGAGTACAAGTCGACCCCGGGATCGTCAACTCAGCCTAAAGGAGGGAATTCGACCCCTTGAGAAGGCTATATAAAGAAGCAGTTCGACTTCATTTGGGACACACTCACTCACAAGTTTGATCTACAAGAAAGAGTTTGATATGTAGTTGGGAAAGGCAGAAGGAGAGTGAAGATCTAGAAGAAGCTAGAAGGACGAAATTTCTTGCTTTTGGGCTCTATCTCTCTCACACCTGAGAAATTCTAGGGTTTCTGGGTTGCAGAAACAAGCCGAAATTGCAGGTCCGAGTTGCAGTAGGACGAAGTGCAGAATCCATTAGCTGGAGGAGGGAAAGCCCTTGTCTTGACCTTGTTGACCTTGGAAGGGTTGTCTTGCTCTAATTAGGTCTCAAGAGGAGGCTATATTAGGGTTTCCAAGAAGCTACAAGGATGAATGTAATATCCCCAATTTTCCTAAGCCATTTAGGAAATATTACACTTTTTGACAAATTCAGAATTACCAACCATTTTGGGTATTTGGACTTAGGAGAGGGAGAAAATTGAATTCTTAGTGGGTTGTGAGGGCCACCCACAAAAGGATTACGCACTCCCAAGGAAGGAGAAGGAAAGTGTACTAGTGGAGAATGGAGCCCAGGAGGAAAGGAAGGGGATAGCAAGCATAAATAGAAGAGGAGGGGCCATCATTCCGTAGCTTTTATCAATCTGAATATTATATTGTTTGCTTGAGTTGTTGAGCCAAGTCAACATTGTGTTGTTCAGCACACGCAGTTACCGAGGGGAAATCTCAACTCCTTCAGTGGACTTCGAGTGCCACCCTAGAGGAGCCTTTGCTTTATTGTGGAGCTATTCGAGAGGTAATTCTACAAGTTAATTTGTAGAATTTTGGAGTAGTTTGGGCGCAAAGACATACCATGCTTTCCTAAGGAGAAAAAGCTACAGAGCAGCAACATTCCCGAAAATTTAGGAGCATATTCCCTCAGGGTTCAACGCCATTTTTGCAGAGGTTTGTCTAGTGGTTTGAGGGGCTACTTTACTGGCCGAATTCTTCTCTTTTGGGCTAGCACAAAAGTGACTGGTTTGGGGCGTGCGCAATCATTGGTGAAGGCCACTCATTGTGGAGGTTTGATCAGTGATTTTGGGGTTGAGTTGACTTGGGGGCATAAGGAGGATATTGGGGGAGAATACTCAGCATTTTTGAGGCAGCAAGCAGTAGTGTTTCCTGGAGGATCGAATTACCCAGTTGTTAGAGGAGCAAGCCATAATTGGGGGTAATTTCGGAGGCTGGAATTAGGCCCAATCCTTTCTGCGTTTTTCTGAATTTGTTGAGGAGATGCCAAGATTTATTTAGCAGAATTTTTTGAGCACTCTTGAGGGCAGAATTCCCAATTGCATTTAGCAGGCAACAACAGAAATTGTTGGAGGGCACAGTGGATTCTCAGATCATTTCCACCACTTAGGTTCGCGAGATATTGTTGGGTTTTGTTGAGCGGGTGAAGTAGAGCCTGTGGCTATTTTCTCAGAATTTTTAGAGTAGTTTGGAAGTCTAAATCAGCAGTTCCTTTCCAGCAACAACAATTTTCTGGGTGGACGCAAATTTGTTAGTAAAAAGGCTCAGCATTTTGGGTGTTATTTCCGGTGTAATCTGGTATTTCTGCATGTGTACAGTTTTTATTGCATGTGTTACGACTACATTACTATTATCACTTAATATTTCCATTAGGAATATTACAGTGTTATCAAAGCCATGATCTTGGCCAATTGTGGGGAAGCCACCAAGATCATGGAGGATTTGGGCATGTATGCACAATGATGGGTTAAACCATAGACACCCATGGCTCAAGGAAAATTCAGTGTGTAGGAATTTTGGGGTGGATTCCGCTAGAACGACGAGAGGTTGGCCCAGTTGAGGAAGGTGACAGACCAAATCCATCCTCATCCTTATAACAGAGTCACTAGGGGTACACAGGTCGTGGGGGTACAACCATCTACACCATGTGGGGAAAGTCGACAGAATCAGGGCACCAAATATCCTCAAAAGGAGCAGGTAGAAAAGGGGCAATTAGAGGGTGAGACCAGGGGCGCTTTTGCTAGTGGCGACTTGGATTTAGATATCAGGAGCCTAAGGAGGAGGTTGAGCACGATGCTGAGGGCGCACATGATGGTGAGGAGCACATTGATATACCCAGTGTGGCACAGAAGTCACCATTGTTGGAGACCTCATCGATAGCACCAGTTGACATCTTAGTGGAGAGAATAGAGCCTACACCCATAAAACCACATGTTGATGAGGTGTCGTCCCTAGATGAGGTGTCAGGAGACACAGAGGTACCCGAAGCCATGACCGAATCCCTAGACGACAGCCACCTACAGTAGCATGGAGAACACATAGAGGGACGTGTGCTAGTCGTGGAAGGGCAGTTCATGACTCAGATTGAGCCCATGGAGGAGGATAAGCAGCCATCCTTGGAATCAACCATCGATGAAGAGCAATCAGGTGCATCGGCAGCCAGCAGAGTTATCGTACTTTCAGGCGACAGTCTCCTTCAGGCATACATCGATGGGGCTTGCAACATTGTTGGTCTGCCTCCGCATGTAGGCTAGAAAGAGGTCGCGTTACCTAGGCAGATTACATGGATTCGCTAGACTAGAGAGATGAGGCGACACGAGTTGTGCAGGGTGCAGCATTCGCAGGATGGAGGACTTTTTCTATGTGCGGGAGTTTGTGCATTTGATCCCTCTCTTGGGGTTGGATGGCGAGAGATTCTGAGTTGGTACCCGGTGGGGTGGGCTAGACTCATGGAGATGGCTGTAGTCCAGAGTGAAGCTCAGTGGGAGCTCTCAGACACCAAGGGTACTAGAGGCCCAAGTTAGGATTGGGATCTAAATGGGGCTTCCCCTCTAGCAAGTGTGGAGTTAGGCCACTCAAGTTTATAGGACGGATGAAGAGATATGGCAGCCACCTGCAGTAGCATGGAGAACACAGAGGGGCATGTGCTAGTCGTGGAAGGGTAGTTCATGACTTAGGTTGAGCCCATGGAGGAGGATGAGCAGCCATCCTTGGAATCAGCCATCGATGAGGAGCAGTCAGGTGCATCGGCAGCCAGCAGAGTTATCGTACTTTCAGGTGGCAATCTCTTTCAGGCATACATCGATGGGGCTTGCAACATTGTTGGTCTGCCTCCGCATGTTGGCGAGAGAGAGGTCGTGTTACCTAGGCAGATTACGTGGATTGGCCAAACTAGAGAGATGAGGCAACAAGTTGCGCAGGGTGCAGCATTCGCAGGATGGAGGACTCGTTCTATGTGCGAGAGTTTGTGCATTTGATCCCTCTCTTGGGGTTGGATGGCGAGAGATTCTAAGTTGGTACCCGGTGGGGTGGGCTAGACTCATGGAGATGGTCGTAGTCCGAAGTGAAGCTCAATGGGAGCTCTCAGACACCGAGGGTACTAGAGGCCCAAGTTGGCATTGGGATCTAAATGGGGCTTCCTATCTGATATCAAACACGCCGAATGGCTATGGCATTGATGAGGTAGTCGACCCAGTGACTGAGCACATGCATTCCTTAAGAGAGTTCTAGCCGGCACTAGTGGCCAAGCAGTTTGTGAGCAGACTCCATGGGTTGTTTTGGCATGTTGGTTGCGTATAGGGTCGCAGGACAATTAGCATATGTCAGGAGCTGGTTGGAGGAGGTGGCATGGGTAGGTCGTCGGACCGAGTGTTGTATGGAGATGATGTTCTCCCATTGAGATGTTGTGTGTAGGAGTCGTCAAGGATCAGCATAGTAGAGATATCCCCTCTAGCAAGTGTGGAGTTAGGCCACTCAAGTCTATAGGACAGATGAGGAGATATGGCGCGTGTCATGGTGGGCTCACTAGCAGAGTAGCAGATACTTTGGCACATGTGGAATATCATATGTTACAAGTTGGTACAACATTAGGCAGTAGTACACAAGACTGCACAGAATTATGTTGTAGGGTCGAGTGTTATGTAGAGGGATGCAAATTGATGCGTACAAACCCAATTTTAGGCCATAGCATACAGTGGTGTGCAAGGCTATGAAGCGAGGAGCAGTGTCCTGCAGAGGAGCATGGAGGTGCATGCAGGTGTGTGGTAGCATGTCGGTTTACACTGTGGAGTAGGAGTGATCCACATCGCATTGAGTACTTGCGTAGAGTGTCGGGTACAGTGACTCCAGCAGGAAGCAAGATGATGCGAGATGGGGCAGCAATAGCAAGGGGTATCCAGTGGTGTACATGAGTAGGTTGCGATGTACAATGGCATGCCAAGGAGTACAAGGATGCTCGGTGATATGCAGGGGCGAAAGGTGTAGCACATCGAGTTCTTGGAGGGTTGCCTTCACGAAGACTTATGGATGGAGACACCAACATACCTTTAGGTGTAGTTCACCCAGGATCGATGGGGATGCAGATGAGCGACACTCGATGGTATCCATGGGGACTCACACTCTTGTCCCTCTTCTACATCACTTAAGGGCACAGATGATTTGGTTGTTGCCCTTTAACATTCTAGGCATGAGCAACAAGGAACAAGGAGCTCACCCGAGACATTTGGATGACACTCAGTGCACCAAGGGAGAGACTTCTCAGCGTGGCATTAGGTTGATGCGCGAGTTGACAGCCACCGGTTGGGGGATGAGGTGATCATCTATGCGAGTGGCATATCGTTCATCATTGAGCCTACGCCTAAGAAGCTGGTCACGAGGGAGACATGTGTCACTCTTTCCACAAGGCATGTCAAGACCATGCATGAGCAGAGGATACCGTGTACGGCTGAGGCAGTGTTCCAGTATGTATCCAATTTCCAGTGATTGTATTGGCACATTATCGAGAGGGCGGATGATAAACTCAGTGGTGATGGTTGGTAGGAGCAGGATGGATCTGCATACGCTAAGTCGATTGCGAGTATCAGATTCCCATCTATTGGTTGCATTCATGGGGTAGCTATTTGGCACATGTGGCTTCCAGTGGTCATTGGTACTACGCAGTGGCAGGCATAGGGGAGTTTAGCATGCATCGGCTTAGTTCATGATATATGGGGCATCTATGTTGGTTGCATGCAGGGACTAGAGACGAGGCACCGATGGATTCCAGCAGTTGTTAAAGCTATGCCACAGTAGGTCTGGCTAGGAGATCCAGGGATTCAATTGGTTGACAGGCCACTCCATTTCGTGAGGAGCAGGACCATAGTAAAGGATGATCTAGCTCACTTTGGGGTTGACACATGGAGGATCATTGAGGCCTCCATTGTTTAGCGAGGCAAGCTTCTCCAATTGCAACTCAGGATCGAGATTAGTAATGGGTGGGTAGATATTGACATCATAGAGATACCTGGGCAAGATGAGCTTGGCCTTTGTCAATATTTCTCCACTAGGTTTCAGGGGAGGAGGATGCAATGTGCACACGATGGGCAGCCTATTAGAGTCAGAGTGGTGTAGCGACAGCATGGTAGAGATTTCTTGAGACGAGGATGGGACCCAGGCATCGTAGTACTAGACAGCTCAGCGATCTATAGGGGTGATCTGGCTGCTACAAGGGGAGATCATCCAGATCTTCCATTGGGCTTTTGTGACTCACTGATGGCATGGAGGACTTTATCAGCATGATAGGTTGGTAACCAAGAGGATATCAAGGGAAGCTCATGTGGAAGATACTTCCCCCCCACAGGGGTTGGGGTGTATCTTCAAGAGTTTGCTCTTGGAGTGCATGAGGTGGACTACTCAGTAGGAAAGTCACATAGGGAGTTGGATAGAGTTATGCATTATCATGATGCTCTACTTATTGAAAGTATGCAAATGGTTTATGGTACGGACACCTGGTTGAATAGTGAGTGGAGCAAGGGGTGCTCCAAACTGATCAGGGTGGCCTAGGATCCTAGTATCGAGAGATTCCTTTGTGACGGATAGTGCATGGGACAGGGATGACTCAGTGGCACATTTGGGACCATGGTATTATTTGCAGTGACTGTTTGGGCCATCAGATAGTGGGAACACTTGTTCAGGCATTGCTTGGGGACAAGCAATTTTTGGCGAGGAGAACTGTAATATCCCAATTTTCCTAAGCCACTTAGGAAATATTACACTTTTTGACAAATTTGGAATTAGCAACAATTTTGGGTATTTTGACTTAGGAGAGGGAGAATATCGAATTCTTGGTGGGTTGTGGGGGTCACATACAAAAGGATTACGCGCTTCCTTAGCAAAAATCACTTGTGGAGAGAGAAGGAAGGAGAAGGAAGGCATACTAGTGGAGAATGGGGCCCACAAGGAAAGGAAGAGGACAACAAACATAAATAGAAGAGGAGGGGCCACCATTTGGTAGCTTTTATCAATTTGAAAATTATACCACTGTTTGCTTGAGCTGTTGAGCCAAGTCCACATTGTGTTGTTCAGCACACGAGATTTCTGAGCAAAAATCTCAACTCCTTCAATGGACTTTGAGTGCCACCCTGGATGAGCCTTTGCTTTATTGTGGAGTTGTTCGAGAGGTAAATCTACAGGTTAATTTGTGGCATTCTGGAGCAATATGGGCACACAGAAGTACCACGCTTTCCTGAGGAGAATGAGCTACAAAGCAACAACATTTCCAGGAATTTATGAGCATATTCCCTTGGGGTTCAGCGGCATTTTCGCAAAGGTTTATCTGGTGGTTTGAGGGGCTACTTTACTGGCCAAATTCTTCTCTTCTGGGCTAGCACAGAGTGACTGGTTTGGGGCTTGCGCAATCATTGGTGAAGGCCACTCATTCTGGAGGTTTGATCAGTGATTTTGAGGCTGAGTTGGCCTCGAGACATAAAGAGGATATTAGGGGAGAATACTCAGCATTTTGGAGGCAGCAAGCAGTAGTATTTCTTGGAAGGTCGAATTACCCAATTGTTAGAGGAGCAAGCCATAATTGGGGGTAATTTCGGAGGTTGGAATTAGGCCCAACCTTTTCTAGGTTTTTCTAGTTTTGTTGAGGAGAGGCCAAGATTAATTTAGCAAAATTTTCTGAGCACTCCTGAGGGCAAAATTCCCAGTTGCATTTAGCAGCCAACAGTAGAAATTGTTGGAGGAGGGCACAGTTTATTCTTAGATCATTTCCACTAATTAGGTTCGCGAGATATTTTTGGGTTTTGTTGAGCGGGTGGAGTAGAGCCTGTGGCTAATATCTCAGAATTTTTGGAGTAGTTTAGAGGGCTAAATCAGCAGTTCCTTTCCAGCGGAAGTAGTAGTGTTCTAGGTGGACGCAAATTTGGTAGTAGAGTCATTTCCAGTACGTGGGTACCAACATATTCACTTGGGATCTTGCCTTGCTTATTGTAGCAAGCTCAAGTTCTTCTATTCCTACTCATTGTACTCCATCTGGTTAATATAATAAAAAGGCTCAACCTTTTGGGTGTTATTTCTGGTGTAATCTGGTATTTCTACATGTGTACACTTTTTATTCCATGCAAGGTTACATGGGAGCGGGAGAGAAAACAGGAGCGAGAGTGACATTTTCAGAAGCTCCCAGTTTGGGAGCGAATCCCGGAGTGGTTTATATATATATATATAATATTTTGATGCATATATGTCAACAAAAACATGTAGAATGATGAATTAGATATAAAAAAACATAGATTGAACCATATAACAACAATCATCTAGAAGTTATAATCTTCATCAACCACGTCCACAAGTT
>APFE030312960.1:0-12642 GCA_000404065.3 Pinus taeda
GATTGAGTCTCCCAATTCTATCAATTACATCACTTAAAGCATCATCCATTGTTGGAGTTTCAGTCGGGGGAGAGTATTCTTTAGAAGAAGATTCCACATGTTGATCTAGAATAGGAATCCCCCCTTCAAGATGTGGAATCTAATTATCAAGTTCTTGAAATGATTTCATTTTTGCAAATCTATCCAAGCGATCAAGTTGCCGCTCAACAACATTGTCAGATTTGGATGATTCAAGAAAAATTACATCTCTAGATATAAAAAACTTTTTATTTTCTTCATCATAGAGGCGGTATGCTTTGGAGGTGTTTGAATACCCCAGGAAGATACACTTACGACTTCTAGCACCAAGTTTGTTTCTATGTACCTTTGGTATCAAAGCATAACAGGTGGAACCAAAATCCTGAGATGTTTTACCGAAGGAACATGTCCATACCACAATTCATAAGGAGTCTTGTTTCTTATAGCACTAGATGAACATCTATTCTTTATATATGCAGCACATAGAACAACATCAGCCCAAAACATTATCTTTACATTTTTGAAAAAAAGCATGGATCGTACCATATTTAGGATTGTTCTATTCATTCTTTCAGCTACACCTTTCTGTTGGGGATTATAAGGCACAGTTGTTTGATGTTTAATCCGATGTTGGCGAAGATAGTGTTCAAATTCATTTGATGTATATTATTTTCCATTATCAGTGCGAATAGACCAAATATGAGATTGTGCATCATTTTCAATCCATTTATGAAAATTCTTGAATGTTAGGAAAGCATCAGATTTGTTCTTCAATAAATAAACCCAACACATTCTGGTGTAGTCATCAATAATGTCATGATATATTTATTTCCATTTGCAGAAGAAACAGGCATTGGACCACATAAATCTGAATGAATAAGTTCAAGCTTCCTATGTGCTCTTGAATGTGAGTCATGAAAAGATTGTTTTCTATGCTTTCCTAGAATGCAAGCATCACATTGCTTATGTTTCCTAGGGAATTGTAGGCAAACCAGCAACACCATTTTTCTTCAATAAACAGAGACTGACATAGTTTAAATGTCCAAATCTAGCATGCCATAATAAACTTGATGGAAGTGTACCTTCTTCATGATGAGAAATGTTGTGCATGAGCAGATGTTCCTTGTAGTTTGAAAAGTCTTTCTTCTTCTATTCCCCTCATGACAAGTGAGTCATCAGATTCTTTTCTTACCTCAAGCTTGCCATCAAACATATGAATGGAGTGACCTTGCTGGTTGATATGGACCAAGGACAACAAGTTTCTCTTGAGTTGTGGGAGATATAGAACATGATCCAGAAGAAAGTCTGAGAGACTAGGCAGTTTAAGCCTGATTGTGCCAAGCCCTGATGGCTTGATTTTTGAATGATCTACAAAGTATACTACTCCATCAACATTGTGAGTGAAATCTTCAAAAAAATATTTTCTATGAGTCATGTGACAGGTTGCTCCTGAATCAAGCAGCCAATCATTTTTCCAGGAAGCAAGTGAAGTATTAAACAAATCTTCATTTACTCCAATGTTACATTGTGCCTCAATATAGTGAGCGGATTAAGGTGCTTTACCTTTGTCTGTGTCATCAGTTTTACCTTTCTGTTGGTTTCTTCTCTGCTCAATTTTGTCCCATGGTAGCTTGCATGTAGAGGCATCATGTGATCCATTTCTTTTGCATTGAATACAATGTAATCTGCCTTTTCTCCTTGAGAGTGTCTGCCCCCCCTGCCTCTGAAATATCTTCCTCTTCCTCTTCGTCCACCTCTTCCTCTTGTAGAATCTTGAGCATGATACTTTTCTTTATGAGCCAGGCATACAGTCTCTTCAGAAGATTCAGGAGCTGTCTTCTTTCCAAAGGCTTTTTCTCTTTCAACAAACTTTTTCACAAGAGAGTCAAAGGTTATATCTTTGAGATTTCCATTTGCTAGCAAAGACTCAAGATAATTGGAGTATGTAGGATAAAGTGCCTTGAGAAAAGCAATAAGAGAGATATCTAGCTCAACTTTAGTGGATTTGATATCATGCATTATGGACTTTATTTCAGACACAAGAGCAAGAGGACCATTATCTTGCAGTTCAAGAGTGAAGAGTTTAATCATGAGTTGGATGACTTCAAGTGCAGAATGTGAGTCATAGAGTTCTTTCAGCTTTTGTAAGGCTTCAAAGGCAGTTGAATATGATGAAATGTAGCGACTCACCTCCTTATTTACAGATGTTGCGATTAATGCATATGCTTTGTTGTTCCTCTTTTCCCAAATGTCAAGCTCTTTGTCTAAGGTAGGCTTTTCTGGGTCACTGTCTCCTTCTCCGACACACACTCCTTTCCACAACTCATTAAAGATGAGGGTGTGTTGTATCATCCAGGACCAATCAGGATAGTTCTCCTTGCCAGTGAGAACTATTCCTACGATAGAAATGATTGAATGCATTCTGTAAAAAAAAATTACTTCTGCTGATAGAAAATACTTTTGCTGATAGACTAATACTTCTGATGGCAAAAAAATTTGCTCTTATGAATAGAAAAAAAAAAATTCTGCTGCTAGAAAGGAAGGCAGGAAAACTATCCTCAATGTATGAGTTCAATAATACGGTAGAAGAGGGATTAAAGTTTTCTTTTTTAAAATTCAAAAGATTTCATAGAACCACATCATTTAATTAAACAAATTCATGTTCCCATCGCAACATTAAATTTTGGCAGACTTCACCATGGTTCTCGGCATAGTTTCAATAATACGCTCAGTCACATTCAAATAATACGCTCGGCATAGTTTCAATAATACGCTCAGTCACATTCAAATAATGCGCTCGGCATAGTTTCAATAATACGCTCAGTCACATTCAAATAATACATCTTCCGACGTGACCTTGAAACAAATCCCACTATCTTTGAATGTATCACCTACTCTTGAATGCCGGGAAATGAAGGGTCATCCCTATGCCAAAAGGAATGTGATGGGTGCGGTGGCCATCCACATATTCCTTGGTTTGATTCCCCGCTCTCCAGGCAAACGCTCTTAGACCACAATAATAATATGGGCATAGTCCAGTCGTCAGCTGGGTTCTAATTAGTGGTCACCAGTGCTCTGAAAAGATGCAGCAAGGCATGCACAGACAGAGAAAGCATAAGATGGAGGGCGAGTTATATGACTGTTGGCAGTGAGGCGGTAAAGTATAGTCAATGCGTATGGAGAGCAGCAACATCAAAAACTCAAATCCGGGACAATATCTCAGAATGTGCAATGAAAAAGAGCGAGAGCATGATAGAGGGGTGGCAAACTTGGTTCTGACAAAGAATGGTAGGAAAAATGAGGAGAGATGCATGTTCAACGTCCGGCTATTTACTGCTCAACACAATTAATACATTTAACTCAGCACTTAAAATAGTTTAATGCACCAGCATATACATACCAGCGTTCAATATGTAGCCTCATCGAACCATGTCAGGCGTTATGAGAGTATGGGACAGAACTCATCGAACGCAGCCTTATCAAACGTTTACCATGCTTCTGCCGCGCATACCATGTCAGGCAGAAGGCAGTGGACAAAGGACAAAGGAGTTACAAGGCACACTTAAAAAAGGAACCTGGGATCTGTGCTCTGATACCATGTCAGGCCAGGAGTAACTCCAGAAAAATTGATACGATTATTTCATTAGGTAGCTATTGTTATATACATGGATGTGACTAATCAGTTCATCTTCTTGATGACTGTTCACATTCCAGAAGATTAGGTGTCAACAGCTATGAATATGGTATATAAAACACTTTTTAAAGTATAAAAGTCCATGCCATATTATTAAAGTGGTTATTGAAATATTTGTTTTGGACAAAAATTGAGATAGTGTTTTTTGTTAACAATATGGTATAGAAAACCTTTTTAATGTAATAATTTGTTATAGAGATAACCTTGATATTATTGTATTTAATAAGAAATTGTAAAATGTATTTTGTTTGTATGTTTAAAAATAATGATGTTTTAAGAAGTTAAATTTTAATGTTCAAAAGAAAGTATTTTTTTATTATTGAAAAGTATTGAACTTGATTAAATCTTTAAAAAGACATAAAAATATCTAAGTATATAAATTATATATATTAAACAATCTTATGACTTATACATGTTATATAAAAACTTCTCAGTTTATTATAAATTATGATAAAAAAAAAATTACAAATAAAATTAATAATCATTCACTAAATTAAAAATTAAATCCAATCAAGTTTATAATTTAAAGTTCCATTATATCAGTATTCTTTTTCTATATTTTACCCTGAAAACTATAACAATATAAATATACTTCCGTACTTATTTTGAAAACCAATTATTGTTTTGTAATATATATATATATATTATATATATATATTATTATATATATTATATTATATTATTAAAATATCTAACATCTATATAAATTATTTAATATTTTTTAATATAAAATATATAAAATTTACAAAAATTGATATATTTTTATTATTGATTTGATACTTGGACATTTGAAATTTGAATTTTATAATTTACACATTATTTCATAACAGTGACTGCCAATTCAATTATCCCAAAAATTTTATAACACAAAAATTAAAAAAAAATTCAATGGATCTCAATATTCTTCAACCTTTAAAGAAAATTAAGAATCGATTTGGCTTTTGGTTTTCAAGAATCGATTTGGATTGTGGTTTTTATAAGTCACTCAAATTATCTACGGTAAGGCCAGCTTTGAAATTTTTGAATCTTTTAGAATTCCCGAGATAACAAAAATGGTGTAAAATGAATTATTATTAGGAAGATGTTTTTGTTTTTCATAGGCGTATTTTATAAGCTTGTATAAAGGTGATGTGTGAATATATTTACTTTTAATATGGAATTGTTATTTGATTAGCATTTCTACCCGTTGTTGTAAAGGAAATTTTGTAAGATATAAAGTGTGAAAAAATAGCGACATGTGAATGGACATTGTTGAAAGCAACGGTGGATGATTATGAGTTACAATTGCATTTATTAGTTGTCTATTTTGAATATGTATATTTTGTAAATAATAGTAGTGTCATGTAGAGGTTATATGTTATCCATGTAGTTGCTATTGTTCATGTGAACATGTTATTCTATATCATTCTAAGGTTGATTATTTTTTATTTTTAAAAAAATTTGAAGGCCAAAAGATTGTATAAGATATGATATTTTTCTTCAAAGATGTAATTTTTCCATATGCTACCTATTTATGGTGTTGCTTTTGACATCTAGGGCAATTGAGGATTAAACATAACATTTGAAAGCTTATTGAAAATAACAATTAATAAACAAAAGTTCTTTTAAGGGTGGAAGATAAAGCTAAATGAGTTATATTAGGTGAAATCTACTGTAACTTGACCTTCATTCATGATTTTTTAAGTTTCAATAAGAAAATACTAATAGATTGTAATAAAATAAGTGAATAAACCAATATGAAATTCTAAACAACATCATGGTTGTCATTCCATATTTGAGAATGCATCAAAACGTGTTAGAGACATTGAATACTTGAAGAACGAGTAAATGTGAAATGTCTATTTTGTTAAAATGATGTAGAAGTATTATTAATATTTGAAATATGTAAATTAATTGTTGAGATTTATTATTAGTAATTTACATGGGTAAGGTTATTGAAAATAATAATTAATAAACAAGATTGCATGTAACCTTGGAAGTAAGCTAAGTGATTTACATTAGGTGGAATTTACATATAAAACAATGTTTGTAACAAAGAATAACTCTTTATCTTCAAAGATGTTATTTTAAGTTTCAATTAAAAATATAGGCAGTAGATTGTAATGGAAGAGGTGAAAAAAGAAATATAACATTGTGGAGAACATTATAGTTGTCATTCCATATTTGAAAATGCATCAAAACTTGTCGGAGATATCGAAGACTTCAAGAAGTAGTAATGAATGTGTAAAATGTATATTTTGTTATTTGAAATATGTAAATTAATTGCAGAAATTTATGAGTAATAGTTTGCATGTTAGTTGTGTTAAAATGAATTTGCTATCAATGGAAATGAATTTACCTTTGTCATGGGAATTTAAATACTATTAGTTGAAAATGCAAGGTGAAGGATGGCATATCGAACATCATTGAAGATTTATGCATAGTTTGAGATGCACATTTCTTGATTGCCAATCCGCCTGTATTTTTTGCATTCTATCACGTTGATGGATGTGGATTATGTGTTTCAAAGTAGATTTTATTTGTAGTAATAATTGTATAGTTGGACAGAGGTAGTATAATGGTACTTCTAGATTTGTTACTGGTAGAAATATGTTTTCTATATATTGTAATGTAAGTATTGATGCTTCAATTTCGTCGCAATAGTTATATAGTTGTGCTATTTGTGAGTCCATATGTCCTCTTGTAGAAAAAAGATAATGTTAAAACAATTTAATAGAAAATATGATGAAAATGTAATATTTTCAACCATGTATTAATAATGAATATTGATTATTGTTCATAGATATAAAAGTTATGCTATAAAATAGATTGAACTTAATTAATATAGGAAACCTTTTGGTGATGCTAACGTATGGATTGGAGCATATTGTTTGGAGGTGGCATTGAACGAAGAGTTTCTTCTACATGTTTTCTATGAGCAATGTTTTTCTTATCTTTCATTTTATTGTAATCACCAAAACTCAATGGGGTGATAATCAAGAGGTCTTGTAGAGAAGGGACTCTTGAAATTGTTGTGAATGTGAGACCTTGATGTTTAGTTTTTCCAGTGTCAGTTGTTGCTTTTGGTTGTCATACCTTGAGATTTATGTATGTTTAATGCCCATGCCATGTTTAGTGGAATTTTCATATATCCATTTCCTTTCATTGTGATAATAGGCAAGTGAGTCGGATTTCTTTCATCCCAAGGAGGCCCGATGTATTTGGAAAAAGCTAGAACAACAAATGTTGGAAATTATGGAGGTGCAGTTGATTCTCTGTAGAATATGGTTATAATTTCTCTGAGGGAACCTTTAAAAGGTCTAGTTGAAACCCAAAGGTTGGAAGTTGGCATCACGTTTTGGCCTTTGCATAGAAAGAAAATTCACTCAAGCTGCTCATCTTCTAAGGAAATTTTGGAATATGCGTTTTCGTCTTCAGCAATGGATCTTGCGATAGGAGTCTTTATATATTTTATCATTTGCTTATTATGGACCATTGTTTGAGCATTGGTTGGGAATAGATGCATGGAATCATGGAAAGAATGTATTTCATCTTCTGATAAGGAGTCTGTGTGTGACATGAGTATGTTGTAGTCGTCAATTGTTGTATTTACATTTCTTATGTTCTAGAGGACGTTCTTGAAAGTAACCTGGATGACGTTGTCACCTTGTTTGATGAAATATTATGTCAAATATGATGACTATGTTGAATGTGTTCCATAGTTTACTTTCGTGGCTTGCCAAGGTCACTGACTAATATAATGCAACAACCACCAAAAGAAGAGTTTATTTGTAGTGGAAATGTCTCTCGAAGACGTTTGTCAATTTGGTTGAGAAGATTTGGCCCAATGAAGCTCATTTCATCGATTATGTACCTAATATGCTTAAGTTATCCTTGGAATTTTGCAAGAGCAATGCCTTCTAAGGGTGTAAGATCCTTTATAAGAAGGTGGATGTATCTTGAAGGTTGCAACGCCCGTAGGGGTGAGGAGAATGATCGGTGAAGGTTATGGGCATGCAAGGGTTATGAGAATTTATTTGATGAAATTTATAAGGAGGGATTTTCCTGTACCAACAAAACCTTGTATTATCATTCTTAGAGCCACTAGAATATCCTTCTTAGAAAAATGATTAGAAACAATATTCAGAGCTTTTCTTTACATTGGAGACAACGTATTAAGGGTCGTCGGGATATGTTTATGTGTTTGGAGAATGCATTGGAAAGAGCAACTATTTTTAATGAATTGTATGCAATTATTTTTCACATCTAATGGGATAGTGGTATGATTCCAATTATGGTTTTCATCAAAACCATGAAGTCCAAGCATGTCAAGGTCATTTACAAGGAGCCCGTTTGTAGGGTGTAATTAGGATAGCAATTCCCATCCATTTATTTCCATGGTGTCTGAAAGATTGGTTTCATGAATAATTGAGTTATCATTTGCAATAGATTCAATATCAGATAGTGTGTGATGGTGATGCCAGGGTTTGTAGAAACGATGAAATGTTTTCTAGTTTAGGATGAATTCTTAGTAGAATCTACTATATCTCATACAATATGGCAAAAGGTTTTGTATAACATAAGTTCAACTTGACAAAAGTCACAATAGCAAGGTTTCATAGTGGATGGTGTTGGACACTTAATCCTCTAAGGGTTGGTGTGGAAGCTAAACAACCAAAGGGAGTCTAAGGGACCACTTGGAATATGAAACCAAGGATAACTCCTATGTATTATAAATATGTATCATTGTGAATAAGATATACAATTCAATGTTTATATTTCATATTTTGCCTTCACAATGTATGTGTTTCAGAGATGGTATCAAGGAGTAGCCTGTTATGAGCCGAATAATTTCTTCTATAGGTCTAAGTTTCCATTTGTTTGTCTTGCAACAAGGATCATATGACCAAGATCTCGCTACCTCAATAAGTGATGTGGATTCTAGGGTAGATGGGCATTGGATATATGTATATATGATGTGTGGTGATGTATAAGAGGTTTTATTTTGTGGAAGGTGCATATAAATTTTTTGGATTACATTTAAAGAAAATAATGATTGACTATACAATGTCAATGGTAATTTTTGTATCATATGGGAGGTTTCTTGTGCTCCAATGTCACGATCAACAAAGGCTTTTTCAAGGAATTTTTGAAATGTGGATGTTGCTAGGTCAGCATTAGGTGAAGCGAGGGAAATTCTACGTAGAATGTGGTCGAAGATTTCATATTTTTTTCTGCTTTGGAGGCATATTTTGCGATATATTTTTGTACATGTATGGATAGTATTGGTTGGCAACCAAGATTTGCATGCCAAATAGATAGGATCATAGGGTTATGTGTATTGAGTCGATCATCATTGTGAGAAAGAGTGTATGTTTTTCAGCCATTGCAGTCAATGAATAAGGATGATTTTGGATGTAATTCCCATGGTGCTTTATAGGGACATTCAAGTGGGGATCCTTTCTTTGTTAGGCATGTGCTTTCATTGAATTTTGTGTGACATTCAATGCAATTGATGAGTTGTTCATAATCATTGAGAGGATTGGTTATGAAAATATGTGGTGTGGACAATAGACAAGAGTCTTATGAATTTGTCTGAGTAATTGGTTGGTTTGAAAGAGAAGTAATGTGTGGGATCCAAGATGAAATATATTTTTCAAAGAATTTCTTAGCAATATCAACTCCTTTTATATCTTGCCACTTAAGGCTTTCCATATCATGTGCATTTTCTACCCAAAGGAAACCATGAATGTGTGTGGATCCTCTATATTTTCATTCATACCTGTCAAGAATGCATTTATGTAAGATAATTTTTTATTAGAGGAGGTTTGATGCTTAGAGAGTTACAAAATAAATGTGGTAGAATGCGTACTTGTACGAGTAGTCTTTCGTCTACAAGTGTTTCTCTAATATAAATTCACGAAATTTTTTGAATCTATGGTGCATATATAGTGATGTTAAATGTGGGTCAGAGATAATGTTATCGTTTCTCCATTTTTTTATTTTTCAATATCAAAAGGTTGACATCTAGGCATGACTGCATGAAGATCGAGCCATTTTGTATCAGCTGCAATTAATGTGAAGAAGAACCTCAAGTAATTGAGCTGAGATATCATGTTCTCTCAACTGGTTGTATGGAAGTTGTTCTAATCAGATGTTCATATCTTAAATAGATGTTGGAAAGTTATCTGTGATGTTACTTTTAAGAAAATAGAGGTTGTTGCTTGAATGTGATGTCGCATCATGTGATTGTATATGTAGTAAGGAAAGAATGGGTGCTTGCCAAATCCATTATCGTAGTAACATATGAGATAAAGTGCATATTGATGTAACTACATTAATTTCATTCTTGGATGATTTTTTATTGTAACTCCTATGGGGAAAATGGTGGGGAAAGACATAGAGAGTAGACCTTTTGTGTTGTATTCATTGATTTGGGATAGGCTAATTTGTGGTCATTCAATTGTAGCATTATAATGGTGGTTGCAGGCATGTCAATAATGATGTATTTCTTGGATTTATGTATTTCTATTAGGAATAATGGGTATGAATGATGATGTGTGGTGTAGGTATGGGTTTGTGGAATATTCTGTGGGGTCAAGTGGAGGCTCAGGTGAAAGGTGGGAAAATGTTTCTATGGTATTGGAATGGCGAAGGGAGGAGGAGACATTAGCAGGGAATGATGGTAAGGATGCTAGTGCGTTGTTATCAATATGAGCATTCGTATAGTATGAATCATTTGCCAAATTTTATTCTAATGCAATGAGCACATGTCATCTACTGACAATGCAATCATAAGCATGATGGTCATTACTATGACAGGCAACAATTAGAATGTCAAAGTCTTCAACATGTCATAGAAACATGTTTGTGATTTTTGTAATGTCTTTTGGAAAACAAATTGTGTGGCCAGTATATTTATATTGGCCACATCGTGGATGTGTTACTTGGAGTATAAGGTTAACCTAGTAATGAGTATTTCTCCTATTTGTGAAAGAGACATAAGGATAGATGGTTGAGGACCAAGGTCCATGTTGTTTGATAATAAAAAGCGATGACATTTTGTTTCAAATATTCATCTGGAGCATAAATACATTTGGTTCGAATTATGGATACGTATTCCAAGATATAATTCAAGACAAATAAAGATATAATTCTCGATGTGCTTCATTATTTTGAACATTCTTGAAATCATGTGCATTGGAGGGGTTAGGGTAATGAGGTATGGATGTATTTTTTCAGAGGTTGCTCAAAATATAAAGAGATTGATAATTGGAAAGGAGATTTCTTTTAGGGTGGGAATTGGTAAATACAAGGAGGTTTGATGGTAAATGTGAATTTGCGCCATACACTTTGGACAATGAATGTCGATTTTCCTTCTGTTTTTTGTTTTTTTGTTTACATTTTGTGATTCCTTTTTTACCTGATAAAGCTCACATCAGTGTGTATTTATTTTTTATTTATTTGCTACATAGTATATTCAGGTGCATTCATCATTACAAGAAGAAGACATTTTCCTATGTTATGACAGCTATATGCAAGAGAGGGGAAAATAATAATGTTATTTGGAGAGAGAACAACCATGTTCTTGTAAAAAAGTGAGAGAGGAAAAATAAATTGAAGTTTTGAATAGTTTTATGTTAATTTATGATTTGAATAATGTGTTTGAAATAAGATTTAAGTATTTTTCATTTATATAGGTAGATAATTGCATGTGTAATGCATCAAGTTACCTCATTTGTTATAAGAAAGAAGGTGAAAAGAATGTGAATAAGTGTACATACACAATGCAATAATAGATACAATGGATGGCGAATATTTATTTCAATACTAAATAAGAGAATTTGGCAAGAAGGTATACAATAGTATATCGTAAAAATTTGTATTTATAAAATAAGATAATAGAAATTGTCAAAAAGTGAAAAATAAATTTTACAATATCTATCTACGATATCGGCATGTTATCAATTGCTCGAAGGATGTCGTTACATTCTATTGTGAAATGAAAGCTTTCTTCTCTCATGATAACACATTTCAACTGTGGTATTCATTTAAATGTTTCTATCTTTACTGATAGTGTGAAGATGTGATTTGTTCATATTCCTTTGGAGACAATTTCCTTGATTAGATTTGCATACGAGGATAACAAACAAAAGTCCTTAGCATTAATCCTAAGAATTGTAGATGTTGTATCTTCGAAAGCAATCATTGTAGCTAACTCACCAGTGTGATCTTCTATGTCGATCTTAAGCAAGTATATGTAATCACCATCAGTTACTTTGACGTTGCATTTTGAGCAATACCACATGCCCGTATTTGAATGAATAAATTTTTTCATGCATTTTTTCCCATCAACGATGGACGAGCAAGAAATGTAGTAAAACATGTCCATCCAAATTTTTGTTATTGTGCCCTTCAATTAGAAGAATGTTGGTTTCTTTGGGGAATCCATACTGTGAATATCAACAATTGTTATTTTTTTTAGTTGATGGCCAAAATGAATTGAGTATGTTGTTGTCATTAACGTAGAAATTGTAGTGTAACCTTCCTTTCTAAAACATGACTTTAGTGTGTGCGGCTCGTTAATGTCGGGATCTACAAGAATAATGGATCTCGTTGTAGTGCCAAAATTTTTTCGATTAAATTCTCAAAAATGGACATACTTTACTCCAATGATGTAGTTATTTCCTACAACACATAAGGAGGATATTTCTTTCGATACATGATCAAAATTTCCTCGCCAAAAGATCATACCCATGTTATACCCTAACATGTCTTGAAGTTGTACTATTTGTTTAGTAACTTCAGAGTTGTCTTTTCTATGTATAATGCACATATTGGAAATGTTAGTGACAATACCAAGAAGATCAACAATGGAGTTTACGTTTTTTGTTCTAATATAATTGATTTACTTTTTATTGAATTTCATCATTGGCTTATGTTTTTTTGGG
>APFE030312960.1:15182-25321 GCA_000404065.3 Pinus taeda
TATTTATAGGCACACTCCCCATACCTCAAGATTTTTTGTTTCAGATTTAGCTTTGGAAGTCTACACATTTTTCCAAGATTCAATTCTTGCTTCTTCTCGCTAATATTTGAAATTTACAGACAACCTGAATGCTTAGACATTTTGTTGTGAAAATTATAGATAACAAATGCTAGAAATATCTGAAAGGGATATTTTATACCATTGTAAGCTAATTTTTGTCATGATTTTGTGGAAAAATAAACTAAAGTGATATCTAGAAGAAATTCTTGTACTTCAAATTTCCTTGGTTTGGTTTCTATTTTTACAAGTAAACAGGTGGGATATAGAAAAATAAGTGGAAACCTTATGTATTAGCTTTATTTGAAACTTTGAAACTTTGTATAAAAATAACTTTCGAAAGGCGAAGTTACCCCAACCTTCTCTTCCTTTCAAACTTTCGAGAAAAATAACTTTGGAAATGCCAAGTTACCCCAACCATCCCTTCCTTTCAAACTTTTGATAAAAACTTTGGATATCTTGCCTCACTTTAAGTTTCCAATAAAAAAATTTATGTCTCTCCTTGGAGGAAGTGAAGTTTCAAATTAGAAGTCAAACCTAAAACTTTTGTTAAAATTTCAATTAAACGAAATTGGTCCCTTAAAAGTTTCTTTAAATTTTGAAGACTAATAATAGGGATGGAAAAAAAAGAATGTTTATCTTTTTTTAATTTAATTTTGGTAATTTAAGGGGAGCCATCCATATTTGCATTGCATATCTCAGGAATATAAGTTTAAAAGAACAAGGAACTGAAATTTCATGGATTGTTTCATCATTTTCTAAATAACTCATTGGTAAACTTTATGAAAAAATGAACATCCAGTATACTTTTTGTGCTCATGAAGAAGAGTGAGGGACATGGACTTGATTTAAGCTCAATTTTGATCTTAGAATTTTTTTAATTTAAAAGGAACGATAAATTTTCACTAGAACATAGTAATTTATTTTATTCGGAGGGAACAAAATCTTTCTCGGGGTTGTGTTGCACATACATGGGTAACCTGCGAATGGATTTTCTTGTCTCGTTTGGAAAATTTTTTAATAACCCATCAGGATTATCATTGTACAACCTGGCACTATCCATTAGACTTGTAATGGTCATGAAGAAGTTAGACGGACATGGGCTTGTTAAATTCAATTCTGATATTAGAATCTTAGTTGAAACAAATGATAAATTTTCAATAGAACAGAGGATTTTGGTTGATTTGAGGGCATATAATCTTTCTTAGGGTTGTAGTGAACATAAATGGTTAGCAACCCAACTCAGTTTCATGTCTTGATTTTCAATTTTTTTGATAACCCATTAGCAATATTATTGCAAAACTTGTTGTCCATTAGAATTTAAATGACCATAACAAGCCTGTTAATTTTAATTCTCATCTTAAAACCCTTTTAGCTAAAATGGATGGTAATTTTTCTTTAGAAAAAATGATTTTTGTTTTTATTCCTAAGGACAAAACCCTTCCGAGTATTGTGTTGCACATCATGGCTACCAACCGAATTGCGTTTTATTTCACTTTTTGCAGTTTTCCTGATAACTCATTACAAAATCATCAGACTCACCTCTCATCCATTATACTATTTATGTATCCTAGAGAAGCCATGATACAGACTTGTTAAATTCAATTTTAACCTTATAACCCTTGAGTTAAAAGGACGTAGGATTTGGTTTCATTTTCAAAGTATAAAAGAATATTATTGTTTGTATAGAATATTAGCATAAATGTATCTTAACCTTCATCTAGATCTATGAAGCATCATAAAATATCTACAATATATCAATAAAAAACATTCAATGCTCTAAACAAACCCCGATTTATCATTTTCTATGACTCCTTGTTAGATTTTCCAGGAAAGGAACATCATAATCAGGGGTTTATTCACATTTCATTGAACGAAAATGTCAAAGTATAAGAGGACTTTTTAAGAGGGAAGAAAAGATTTCATTAAGTGTTTAGAGTCAATGAGAATGAGGTAGAGGGATTATCTAAATGGCTAGAATCTAGGTGTATGGAGTACATTGTGTTAGTTGGAAGCCTCTGTGTCAAAAGACTCTAATTGCAGGAATTTTAGTTGATGGAAAAGTCAGATATGGTCACCATTAAATGTGATTATGAGTACGTGGCATGAGAACAAAGTTTTAATCTCAAGAAGGTCACATCCAAGCCAATAATGTTGAATTTATGGTCTAGAAAGCTAGTACAAAAAATAAATAAATAAAATAGAAAATAATTGACCTACATTGATGATTGAATAAATGTAGGATTGAGTAAAATATCAATATTCAGGTGGATCATTCTAATTTCTTACATCTATGGAATGATTACACATACATATTATGGGTCCCTGGTAGCTCAAAAGGGGTTTAAATAATTTGTAGTCTAGAAAAAAAGAGGAAAACCCACATTGTATGGATGGGATGCAATGATTATGAAGACAAACTCTGAATATTAAGAGTATTGATATACTCTGTAATTCTATTGTTAGGAAAAATTATGAATACTATGACTAACTAATTACAGAGGCCAAACATATAAATTATGTTGTCAAGTGAAATGTTGAATAGTAATACTATTGTATACTAGGCCATAGTTTCATTAATTACTTCAACATCTCACACAGAATAAAGTGGAGTTGCAAATAAAGGACCAGGTTACC
This sequence comes from Pinus taeda, assembly GCA_000404065.3. NCBI lineage: Eukaryota > Viridiplantae > Streptophyta > Pinopsida > Pinales > Pinaceae > Pinus > Pinus taeda. The sequence continues at coordinate 17,877 of APFE030312960.1, forward strand.
TTCTAAGGAAAATTGGTTCCTTTGAAGTAAGCAAGGTGAAATTTTAAGAAATAACAAAATAGAAAACGTTAATAGTTCCCTACAACCCTCAGTAGATTGGAGTTACAAAGAGGAGCAACAAATCTATCATAAAATAGTCAAATCCATGATTCATGATCTAGGACTGCTCATGTGTTTTTGTGTATAAACGTGTCTTATGATTGTCTATATTTTGAAAAGGTATCCTCAAAAAGTTTGGAAGGATAAGACATCAATGGAGGAATATAGAAGCCTTAACTAACACATCTTGGAGTTTACAATCCTAACATTTGATGAGAGTGGAGTCGCAAATAAAGAAATAACCCAACTATTGTGTGCTTTCTAGAGAAACTTTAGTCTTCTATTCTATAATTACCTTCTAAGGAAAATTGGTTCCTTTGAAGTAAGCAAGGTGAAATTTTATAGAATAACCAAATAGAAAACATTGATAGTCCTCTACAATACTCAATAGATTGGGGTTCCAAAGAGGAGGAATAAATCTATCATAAAATAGTCAAATCCATGATTCATGATCTAAGCCTACTCATATCTCTCTATGTATAAACTTGTCTTATCATTGTGTATATTTTGAAAAGGTATCCTCACAAAATTTTGAAGGATAAGACATAAGTGGAGGAATTTAGAAGCCTTAACTAACACATATTTGATTTTTACAATCCTAACATCTTATGAGAGTGGATTTCGAAATAAATGAATAACACAACACTTGTGTCCTTTCTACTGAAACTTTACTCTTCTCTTGGAAAATTACCTTCTAAGGAAGATTGGTTCCTTTGAAGTAAGCAAGGTGAAATTTTACGGAATAACCAAATAGAAAATATTGATAGTTTCCTACAATCCTCAGTAGATTGGGGTTGCAAAGATGAGGAATAAATCTATGATAAAATAGTCAAATCCATGATTCATGATCTAGGTCTTCTCATGCGCCTCTGTGTATAAAAAATTCTTATCATTGTCTATATTTTGAAAAGGTATCCAAAAGGAATTTTGAAGGCTAAGACATCAATGGATGAATTTAGAGGCCTTAACTAACACATATTTGAGCTTTTTAGTTGTCTTTTCTACATTCATATTCGAAATGAGAAAAGGACTAAGTTAGAACCTTCTAGTTTCAAGGACATCTTTGTAGGTTAGAGTGAAACCTCAAAAGCTTATACAATATACATTCCATCTCAACATAAAGTAGATGTGAGCAGAGATACCAAGTATGAATAAAATGAATGGTCATGGTGATTCCAATGAAACGCAAAATATGATTGACCATCAACATCCCTCTCATCTTAAATTCCAAAGAAATAAATAAAAAAGATATGTCATAACTTGAAGCTCTAAAGAAACAAACTACCTCACCAAAATTATTATTTTCCCACTCACAATGTTCATAACTTTTTTTGTTTTTGTTATATCTTCCTAAGTATAATACTCATGATCAGGAAAAGCCAAATGAATTCAATGAATCTATTCAGTTCAAATGATCCACTAAACAGTTGCATGTGTTACCCTAACAAATTCATAAACTCTTACCATTCCATACAGGTCTACTACTAGTGAAAAGTTTTCTTACAGATATTATTAAAAATATTGGGGCATTACTTACAGAGTTTTCAGCAGTTATATTTTTTATATTATCCTCCTGACATATCGAGAAACTCAAAAGCATATTTATCTTTTTGAAGAATTTACCTTATGAGTTTATACTCTGTTATGAATCCTAGAAGAAACATGGTACCATGAAGTTTCAAGAGTCTAAGGGTGTTTTAGAAAATCAAGTAGGTATAAATATTAAGGCGTTAGTGTCTAACAATGGAGAGGAGTATACCCCAAAGGAGTTTGATAGCTTTTATATGAAAGAAAGAATCAAGAAAAAAATGAAAAATTGCGTTTGCAAAGAGGAGGAAGAGATTTATCATAAAGCAGTTAAATCCAAGATTCATGATGTAGGTCTACTCATGTGTCTCTATGTATAAACATGTTTAATCATTGTCTATATTTTGAATAGGTATCCTCACAAAATTTTGAAGGATAAGACATCGATGGAGAAATTCAGAAGCCTCAACTAACACATCATTGATTTTTTCAGTTGTCCTATCCACATTCATATTCCAAATGAGAGAAGGAACAAGTTGGAACCTTATAGTTTGAAGGACATCTTTGCATGTTAGAGTGAAACCTAAAAATCTTATAGAATATACATTCCATCTCAACATAAAGTAGATGTGAGCAGAGATAACAAGTTTGAAGAAAATGGATGGTCCTCTAAGTCTCAAGAAACTCCAATAGTTACCATGGAGGTAGAAGGGCTTGTCATCATAAAAAAATATCCAGAAATAAAAAGATCATGAAAAGAGTATTTATGTCAGCAATCTTTTAGAGGTGCAAGGGGTGCCTCTTTAGCTTTAAGTTCAGCTAGAAAGCCTATATGGCTAATCTAGACATTACCAAAGGCAAAAGAGTAAGTTGTTGCTCCAAATACTTCCTTTCGAGTAAGCCACCCTCCTAAAAAGTTCCCTAGTTATATTGCACTGATGTCAAGAAATTACCTTCTAAGGAAAATTGGTTCCTTTCAAGTAAGCCACGTAAAATTTTACAGAATAACCAAAGTGACATTCATAAGGTGAAATTTGGTGGACACTCAAAATGGCTTCTCTCTGAAGAAATTTTTTAAGGAATACTAAAAATTCCTTTGAAAAAACAAAGGTGACCTTTGGAGGACACACAATTGTCTATAATATATAGCTATACAAAATTGAAATGATTGGATAAGGTTGAGATAAGTCAATTTGTATAATTTGATGGACAAAAATGTTGAAGGAGAACTTTCATATAGAAGCAAGATTCTTCCTACACAAGTGATTCCAGTCAAACCCAAAACTTGACTGACCCTTAACATCTCGCTCATATCAAATGCCAAATAAATAAATAAATAAATGATATGTCAGAACCTGAAGCTCTAAAGAAACAAACTACCTGATCAAAATTATTAATTTCCCCCTCACAATGTTTTTAATTTTCCCTGTTGATGTTATATATTGCTTACTATAATACTTGTGCTCAGGAAAAATCGAATGAAAGCCACGAATCTCTTCCATGCAAATGATCCACGAAATAGCTGCATGAGTGACCTTAACAAATGCATAGACTCTTAACATTCCATATAGGTCTACTACTAGTGAAACTTTTTCTTACAGATCTTATTAGAAAATATTGGGCCATTTTTTTTTTATATGTTTAGACTAACCTAAGTACCCACGGGGGATTTGAACCAGTGACCTATCACACGAAGTGCCTTAACAACACACCCATTCACCGTCAATCCAAAGCCCTGTGGGCTAAAAAAAATATTGGGCCATTACATACAGAGGTTTTAGTAATTAAATTATTTATATTATCCTCCTCACATATCAAGAAACTTAAAAGAATATTTCTCTTTTGAAGGAATTTACTTTATAAGTTTAAACTTTGTTATGAATCCCAAAAGGAACATGATACCATGAAGTTTCAAGTGTTTAAGGTTCTTGTAGAAAATCAAATAGGTATAAATATTAAGTTGTTAAGGCCCGACAATGGAGAGGAGTGTGGCTCGAAGGAGTTTGATACCTTTGGCATGAAAGAAAGAATCAAGAAAACGTTGAAAAATTGGGATTGCAAAGAGGAGAAACAAGTCTATGATAAAATTTTCAAATCCATGATTCACGATCCAAGTATTCTCATGTGTCTCTATGTATAAACATGTCTTATCATTATCTACAATTTGAAAAGATATCCTCACAGAATTTTGAAGGATAAAACTTCAATGGAGGAATTCATAAGCCTCAAGTAACACATCTTTGAGCTTTTTAGTTTTCCTATCTACATTCATATTCCAGATGTGATAATGAAGAAGCTGGAACCTTGTAGTTTGAAGGAAATCTTTATAGGTTAGAGTGAAACCTCAAAAATTTATAGAATATACATTCCATCTCAACATAAAGTAGATGTGAATAGAGATACCATGTTTGAAGAAAATGCATGGTCCTTTATGTCTCAAGAACCTCCAATAGTGACCATGGAGGGAGAAGAGCCTGATATGCCAAAAATAGATATACATAAATAAAAAAGGTCATGAAAAGCATATTTAGATGAACAAGATTTGAAACATATAGATATATAATGTTGAAATTATTGGACAAGGTTGAGATAAATCAGTCTGTTTAATTTGATGGATGAAAATATTGAAGGAGAATCGTAAAACATAAGAATGATTCTTCTTACACAAGTGATTCAAGTCAGCCCCAAAACCAGACAGACCCTAAACATCCCTCTCATCTCAAATGCCAAAGAAATAAAAAAAAAAACATATGTGAGTACGTGAAGCTCTAAAGAAACAAACTACCTCACCAAACCTATTAATTGCAATGACTACTAGAGCAAACTCTAAATACTAATAGGATTGACAAACTTTGTAATTCTATTTTCAGGACAAACTCTGAATACTATGAGTAATGACAAACTATAAGTACTATGGCTAACTAATTACAGAGGCCAAACACCTAAATTCTTTTGTCAAGCCAAATGTTTAACACTAAGATTATTGCATATGCCATAGTTTCATTGATTACTTTAACATCTTACATAGATTAGAGTGGATCTACAAATAAAGTATTAGGAGAATACAAAACCTAATATTTAATGAGAGTCGAGTTGCAAATAAAACTATTATGTGCTTTCTAGTGAAACTTTACTCTTCTATTGGAAAAGGATAATTGTCAAATACAAGCAAGATTCTTCGTGAAGTTTCAACTAAGATGTCAAATATAAAACTTCTGTTAAAATTTCAATTAAACGAAATTGAGTCCTTAAAAGTTTCTTTAAATTTTGAGGACTAATAATATGGACACGAAAGAACAAAAGAATGTTTATCTTTATTTATTTAATCTTGTTTTATTTTAGGGGAGCCATCCATATTTGGATTGCATATTTTAGAATATAATTTTAAAATAAAAATGACATGAAGTTTCATGTATTTCTTTATTCCTAGGGCACAAAATCTTTCTCAGGGTTGTGTTGCACATATTGGGTAACCCGCCAATGGATTTTCTTGTCTCATCTGGCAATTTTTCTGATAACCCATCATGAGTGTCATTGTAAATCCTATCACTATCCATTAGAATTGTAATGATCATGAAGAGGCTAGAGTGACACAGGATTGTTAAATTCAATTATGATATTAAAATGTTAGGTGAAATGAATGATAAATTTTCAATAGAAGAGACGATTTTGGTTTATTCCAAGGCATGCAATCTTTCTCAGGGATGTAGTGAACATATATGGTTAACAATCCAACTGAGCTTTATGTCTCATTTTGCAATTTTTGTGATTACTAATTGCCAATATTATTACAGAGCCTCAAGTAATGACAAACTTTGAATACTATGACTAACTAATTACAGAGCACAAACATATAAATTTTGTTGTCAAGCTAAATGTTGAATACTAATACTATTGCATAGACCACAATTTCATTAACTACTTCAACATCTTACACAAATTAGAGTGGAGTTGCAAATAAAGGATTTGGAGAATACAATCCTAATATTTTATGAGAGTGGAGTTGCAAATAAAACTATTGTGTGCTTTTTTGTGTTGATTCTACCCAGTAAAGTGGAGGTTTGACCTCATGCATCAACTATTTCCCAAATAAGAAATTGAAAACAGAAAGACAAGACTCAAGAAAGAGAGCAAGCTCTTCCAGAAAGTAGATGTAAACTCATTGCTACCCTAGAGAAGCAGTAGCTAAATTAACTAACTTGAGAGGCAGAATGTTGTATGTGAATGCTACGATTCTGCAGAAGGTTGTATGTGAAGGCTGCAAATATGAGAAACTCATATGAGATGAGAACTACATTCAAGGAGTGATAAGTAGTAATATGGAACCTAGAATGTATACCATACCTAATAACTAATAACTACCTAACCATAACTAGGCCATAACAGGTTCTGATGTAGAGGTTGCCAGATTTGGATGTAGGGTAAAGATGTCAACTAAGTAATCATCCTGTTGACCTTCCTCGTCTTGTAGGAAATGAGGCCCTCCTCCTGCAGCAAACAAGGTATTCGTGCCTACCCCTTCTCTACAGGATATGTGGCTATTCACATGTGTGTGATGGATTAGGTAATAGGTAACCAAAATTTAATTGATTATTAATTAATTAATGTTTAATAAAATGTTTCTAAATATTTTTTAATGTTTTCTAGTTAAATTCGACAGCAGAACATTGTTTAATCCTCTAACAATGGATTTGAAAGTCAACATTAGGACATAAAGGTAGTTGGGGGAGTTTATTTCACACGGGAATGCCTTATGGCTTAAATATCATTTAAATAAATAAAAATAAATCAAGTAAGCTAAACACAAACAAAATAATATACAGAATTGTGGTAAAAAGGAGTTAAAAAAAAAAATGATATCTGTGTACAAAATATATTCCAACTCATTTTAAATAAATAAAATAAACAAAAATAGAGAATATTATAATATCAATTTGAACTGAAACAGATTATATTCTTTACTTTTTAAAAAAATTTTAATAAAATATAAAAGAATTATCCGAATTTCTTACTATTTATTTCAATATCAATTCACTAAATCTGATAGGGAAAGCAGTGTGTGTGTATGTTAATAATAATTGGGTAAAAAATTACTAACCATAAAAAATTAGATATCAATTTAGATAAAATAATTCTATAGATATAAACAAAAAAAACTATGTATATAAATAAAAGCATGTTGCTAAAATATTTGAAGTTGTCTCATTGTCTCATATTTTCGCTCTTTTTCACTTACATTTTTCAATCAATTTTGGAAGAAATTCAACAATGAAAGCTTAAGTTGTGTATTCTACACAATCAAGTGGCTAAAGATATTTTCAAAGAGTAAGACCATTTATGCATTCAAGAAAAGATTTAAGATATATGTGTGTGTGTGTGTGTGAAAGTCTTATCTATGGGGGGCAAGGTGACCAAATCTCTTAAAGCACAATTTTTTTCTTCATATTTGTACTCTAGAAAAGTTTGCACCTCAAAAGGTTTGGTCCCTATTCATGCTTGTCAAATCTCTAATTAAAGTGGATTCATACTAGTAACTAACACAATGTCAATAATATAACTATAATAAACTACTTTGATATTGTGAAGTGCTCACATATTCTTTTAGTTTCCAATAACATGTTACAAATAAATTAATTAATTGACTACACGTATAACTAACACAACCACATTAGTAAATGTCATTGATATATGTCCAAGGCATCAGTTTCCATCATTTATATGTCAATCACCTTTTATAAAAAAAGTCGCTCAAAGTAATTCAATTTATTCACTAATATTAATATTAATATCTTTTTTTCTAATTAAGACTAACCTAAGTA
>APFE030312966.1:0-13169 GCA_000404065.3 Pinus taeda
ATATATATATATATTGTGTTGTCAAAAATAATTTAAATGTGACATTTTGATGACATTGCGTAAATTGATATGGCATACTCGGTGGTCTATAACTCGTAGTAAATGTCCTTCTAAGCTCATTTGAATCTTTATGTTGGCTCTAATTTCATTGTTAACTTGTCAACATATATTAGAGAAATTTTAAGGTCGAAAATTGGACTCCTATGAAATATTATAAAATAATAGTGGAAATAATAAAATAAGATTAAATTACATCATCAAATTTTAGAGGGAAAAATAGAAAAAACTATTTTTTCAACTCATATTTTCAACTTATCTCCCTATGGTTTTACTCAAATTTTGAGTGGGACCACTCATTGGATGCATAATTTAATTCCCCATCTAAGGAGTACCAATGTTGAATACTTTCAATAAACTTTTCTACACAAAACAAATCACAAATCAATACACAAATGTTCTTGATGTGCTTAAAACCCTCAAAGAGGGAAACAATCCACGGCCTGAGCCAACGCGGCCACTTCAGGAAATTTATTAATGTAAATGAAAGAAAATTTACATAAGTTTCTCTCATGAATGGTCACCTTACAAATGACCCTCCATTCTCTTTAAATAGAGATCATGGACCAATCGGGTGTTAAGCCACGGATCAAGTGTCTGTAATACCGAGGAGAGAATGAACCATTGAATCACTTCATGTCTAGAACATATCGTGACTGTCGGACTGTAAGTTACAAAAGTACATAGTAAATAAACACACTTTACTTAACTCTACAATAGACTAAGTTATACTTGACTATTTCCTATGTGTCGGAATATCCTAACATCCCCCCTTAAGAACAACTTGGGATAGGATTGAAGTATGTACAAATATGATACAATAGGAGAAGGAAGGAAGCAGTAGAGCCTATCCACCCTTAGTGACAACTTCCTGAACTCAACCCATAAATCGAAGTTTAGTAAACTTCGCCTCTGTGAGAGCCTTTGTAAAGATGTCTGTAACATGATCATCGGTTGAAGAATATTGCACTTCAAGAACATGGTCATGAATGAGATTTCTAATGAACTGCATGTGTAGTTCAATGTGTTTTTTGCGCTGATGTTGGACTATATATTTTCATAGTTGAATGGCACTTTGATTATCACATCAAAGTGTAGTTGGATGTTGTTGGTGAAAGCCAAACTCTGACAGGATCTGACGAAGCCACAGGGCTTCCTTAATAGCTTCTAGCACACCACGCTACTTTGGTTCTGTTGAAGAAAGAGAAATGGAACTTTTTTTCTTGCAAGCCCATGTAATAGGTCCAGAACCAAGAGTGAAGACATAACCTGCAATAGAATTCCAATCATCATGGTCACCAGCCCAATTGGAATTAGTGAAACCAACCAATAGAGGAGATGCTTCTGCACTATAATGAATCCCAAATTGAATTGTACCTCAAACATAATGAAATATTCTTTAAGCTTCTTTCCAATGACTTTCATGTGGGTTTTGCATAAACCGAGCAATCATGCCAACAACAAAGGAAAGGTCAGGACGGGTATGGGTTAGATACAAAAGTTTTCCTACAAGCTGACAATATAAGGTAACATCAACTTCAGGGGAAGTACAAGTGAATGAAATTTTGGCTCCAGACTAAAAGGGAGATGGGACTAGCTAATAGTCTTCCATGTGAAAGTGGCATAGAATATCACAGGCATACTTGGATTGGGAAAGGGAAATGTATTCCTTGGATTGCAAGACTTGAAGACCAAGAAAATAATGCAAATGTCTGAAGGCTATCATTTCAAACTGCTATTTAAGGCTGGAATTCACATGGTTTATAAGTTTGGGATCACTACAAATAAGGATAAGATCATCAACATAAATAACAAGAATGATAAGAGACTTACCCACTTTCTTGATGTAGACACTATTATCAGAATGGCACCTAGAAAAGCTAATATCCAAAAGAAAGCTATCCATTTTGGCATACCGAGGCCAAGGGGCTTGCTTGAGACCATAAAGGGATTTCTTAAGCTAACATACAAGGCTAGAGTATGTTTGTATAAATCCAAGAGGTTATTCCATATAGATTTCTTCATGAAAGTCCCCATGCAAAAAGGTAGATTTAACATCCATCTAATGGACTTCCCATTTGAAAGAGGCAACAAGGGAAATAACAAGGTGGATAGAGTTCATTTTGGAAACAAGGGAGAAGGTTTTAGTATAGTGAATGCCTTCAAATTGTGAAAATCCCTTAGCAACAAGACGAGCTTTATGTTTATCAGCTTTTCCATCTAGTCCATACTTGGTTCTATAAATCCATTTGCATCTAACTAGTTTTCGTCCCTTTGGAAGAGGAACCAGATCCCATGTATCATTTGCCAATATTGAACGATATTCTTCATTCATAGCTACATCCCAATCTAGACGGGATGAAGCTTCCGCAAAGGTGTCAGGATCATAATTCGTTGGAGCTTGAGCCAGTAAAGAAGAGGCTCTATTAAACTGAGAACAAGTGTGACGTTGATCTGTAGGATCACCTACAAGAGCACCTGCTGCATCCTGAGTAGTGCGAACCCATTTTGGAAGTTCATGAGCTAAAGGAGGATCCTGAGAAGGTGGGGTAGGATTTTCATCCTCACTCTCATCATCTGAAGAAGAAATATTTTCAAAAGTAGAAGGGACAGAGAGAGGTGGCACATCTGTCGAACTAGGCTCATAGGCTGATATCTTTTCAAAAAACTTTACATCTCTTCTAATGATAACATTTTTGGATTTAGGCGAAAGAAGTCTATATCCTTTGACATCTTCAGAATATCAAACAAAAATACATTTTTCACTCTTAGGTTCTAAGGCTTTATGTTTCTCATCTGGAATATGGGCCCATGCTTCACTTCCAAAATCACGAAAGTGACTGACATCTAGTTTAATTGAGCTCCATTCTTCTTTGGAGTGATATTATTTAAAACCTTACTAGGAGTGCAATTTACTATGTAATTTTCATAGTTAATTGCTTCTTCCCAAAAATTAAGACTAAGTCCTTTAAATTGAAGCATACAATTAGCCATTTCCTTTAAGGTGCGATTCTTATTTTCAACTACACCATTTTATTGTGGAGTATATGGAACAATATGTTGCATTTGAATTCCATGCTCAGTGCAAAAGTTGATGAATTTGTTGTTAACATATTCTTCACCATTATCGGATCTTAGCTTAAGAATTTGATGTCTATATTGTTTTTCAACAAAGGCCTTAAAGGCTAAGAACGTGTTAGATACTTCACTCTTGAGTTTTAAGAAGTATACCCAAGTGCATCTGGAGAAATCATCAATGAAAGTTAAGAAATACTTGTAGCCAGAGAATGAAACAACTGGAAGTGGACCACATAAATCACTATGCACAACCTATAAAGGGGCTGAGGCGTGCCAAGAGGCACGTTTTTCAAAACTATCTTGATGATGTTTTCTGAGTACACATCTGGAACAAACACCATCACTGCAAGATGCCATAATAAGACCTATCACCATATATTCTTTACATAGATTTTGAAGGGAGCGATAATTTAAGTGACTAAATCACTCATTCCAAAGTTTGCTCACTTCATCATTATGAGAAACAAATACCAAGGGAAGATTTGATGATCCAAAGTTGTTAAAATTATACAACCGTGTAGAGTCATCAATAATGCCAATAGCTAAAATCTGCTTAGGATCTCTTAGGTCCTTAATTACAACATCGTGAAGTGAAAATTCAACGGTTTTACCTTCACCTGAATGAGTTATCTGATACACAGATAGAAGGTTGTAGGATAAGGTTGGAACACATAATACATCACTAAATTGACCATTGTCTAGATGAACAATTCTAGTCCCTACAATACTAAGAGATATATCATCACCAACATATATATTTTTGGTGTTATAATCATTTAAAGAAGAAAACATGGCTTTTTTTTTGGCCATGTGATAAGAATCTCCAAAATTAATGAGCTACCCATGAGAATGAGAAGAAGAAGATATATTTGGTGCATAACTAGACCGAGATGCTTGACAACTACATGCAAAAGTGTTATTCCTATGAAGTAAAAGTTGAAGAGTTCTCCAAATGGATGGTATGCTTCTTCATTGCTTCTTCCAAGGTTTCCATCTTATTAAAGCATTTAGATTCTAAGTGGCCATATCGATTACAAAAGTTGCAATGTCTATCAGTCTTCTTCCCTTTGTTTTTATTTGCTTTATTATTTTGTTGAATTGGTTTTTCATTTTGAGACTGAAATTGCTTAGGACCCTTGTTTCGTTTAGGACCATTCTTTTTAGGATACTGCTTCTTAGGATTCTTTGAATTTCGTTGTTGCTAGGTGGCTAAGGATTTCTTAGAAGAGTTTCCAAGATTAAGAAGACCAAGATGTAAGAGTTTTTCTTGTTCTCTTATTAAAGAAACACAAAAGGCATCAAAAGAGGGGGACTTGTAGTCTTGTCCTTGAGAAATAAAGGCTTCTCTAATAGAATGGAAGGTGGAAACAAACACAGAGTAGGTTGGTCCCAACTTATTAAGAATGGAATAGATAAGGCTACAATCTTCTTTCTTAACCTTAACACCTTCCAAGATAAGTCTAAGGGTCTTAAACTTGGAAAAAAAATCTTCAATGGAAGAAAGATTATTAGGGTCCAACTTAAGCAACTCATTTTTGAGTTGATGGGCTCTAATTTCATTTTTAATTCCAAAAACTTTAGTGAGTTGTTTCATTGCTTCATTAGGGGTATCAATTTCTGCGATATGGAATCTAAGGTCTGGAGAAATAGACATCTCTATAAACCCGCGTGTTTGATCTTGCTTATTTTCCCATTTTGCTACCTCATCTTCATCTTTAGGTTTAGTTTCTTGGCATGAGGCTATTCTGTAAAGACCTTTACTTCTAAGTAAATCCACAATGTAGGACCACCATTAGAAGTAGTTGGTGCTGTCAAGAATAACTTCACATGGAATTTTCATTTTAACAGAAACTAGAGCAATAGATACTGAAACTAAGTGTTCCAATGGAAAGATCTCAAAAAATTGGGCCGATTAAAAAAAATGGCTCTGAAAACGGCTTCCAGATGAAGAAATTATGACTTTTTGACGAAAAGTTGTTGAAGATGCTGATGAAGTGTGTGAATGTGCAAAAGCGAATGATAATGCTATATTTTTTAAAAAATCCCACTCGCCCCTCCCCCTTCCAAACTTAATCTAATTAACTCACTTAAAAAAATATATATTTTATGTGACCCACTTTTATAAATAAGTGAGTCACTTTTACAATGGTATTTTATGAGCTACCCACTAAATTGTAACTTAAATAAAAGATAAAGAGGCTTTAGAATTATAAGTGACTCACCTTTTATAATGGGTGTGAACACTTTTACATAAAGTAACTTTAAAACATAACTTACATGTGATTTTTGAAAAAGTAACTCAACAAAAAGAAAGACTTGAACTCAAGACCTTTATTCTCATAAAATAACTTTGGACCAAATGAGCTAGTTTTTTTTTTGTCACTGAAGCTTTCAGGTGCGTGCTTACTTGAAAAAACTATTTTTGCCTACAAAATAGAAAACCACACAACCCAACATGGACATAAAAAAAAAACCAAACCTTATGGCTTGAAGTTAGCTTTCGCCATAAACTAAATATTTTCCTCAATGTTTCTGATATTCCGAGATCACACTAAGGCGCAACGAAAAAGAGCATACACATGAGAAAAATCCTTCCTTTTTGTTTCTGATTTTTCCAGATCGCACAGAGTCGTAGGGAAAAGAGAATATGCAAAAATGAAAGGTATAGATCCGGTAATAAAAAATCTGAGAGCTAAATAAATAGAAATAAACAGAGAGATGAATAATTAAAACTGCAATTAAAGATTATATACCACTAGATCTTAAAAATAATGTAGTTAGGGCTACCAGAAACCTTTTCACGTGAAATGAAAGGGGTTCCCCACTAGAACAAATGCTCCTAACACAATAGAGTAGTCCTCTAGGCCTGAAAGTAATAAGAAACAGTAGATCTAAGAAACGACAGTCGCATGCACTTGTACTTGCTTCAGATTTGGATCACCAATGAATACGACCCTCAAATAGATTTGATACCATGTAGGAATTTACAGAGTAAGTTCCTCAAATAGAACACCAAAGGACACTGCTCACAAACAGATCACAGATCAATACACCAATATTCTTGATGTGGTTAAAACCCTCAAAGAGGGAAACAGTCCATAGCCTGAGCCAACGTGGCCACTTTAGGCAATTTATTAATGTAAAAGAAAGAAAAATTACATAACCTTCTTTCATTGAATGTCACCCTACAAATGACCCTCCATGCTCTTTAAATAGAGATCATGGACCAGTCGGGTATTAAGCCATGGATCAAATGTCGGTAATACCAAGGAGAGAATGAACCATTGGATTGCAAGTTACAAAAGTGCATAGTAAAGAAACACACTTTACCTAACTCTACAATAGACCAAGTTATACTTAATTGTTTCCTATGTGTAGGAATATCCTAACAAAAACATTATTGCAATCACATTTTTCATATATTTTTCAGTTTTTCTATAGCAGGGTCCATCAAAAGTATGCAACATTGGTACTCCTTGGATGAGGAATTAAATTCCACAACTAATGAGTGCTCCTGCTCGAAATTTGAGTAAAAATGTAGGGAGATAAGTTGAAAATACGAGTTGAAAAAAAAAGCATGTTTTTTTATTTATTTTATTTATTTTAATTCTTTTACTTTTTTACTCAAAAAATGGTGAATCATCCCCTTGGTTCATCTTCAATCATATTGGTTCTTATAGAATTCATTTTAGTTTTATTTTTTTGTTTTGAAGCCCATTTTATACGTAAAATTTTTTCTAGTAATAAAAAAATTACAAACGTTAGATTCTAGGTGAGGTAAGTTGAGAACCTTTATTACTAATTTTATTCAAAATAATCAAAACAAACACAATTTTTTCCTACTTATGTGAATTTAGAATTTTTTTATTATTAATTTTTATTCAAAATTATCAAAACAAATATTTAGAATTTTAGAATTTCCAAAATTTGAACTAGGTTAAAACGATGAATATCTTAAACCAATTATGAAAAATTAACGTAAATAATAAATAGTGATATAATCTAAATATTTTAAGAAATGATTATTTTGGAACCATTCAAAATAATAAAAAGGAAAAGTTATATATATATACCAAATTATTTTAGATGGACATAGTTCCATTAAAATTGCAAAATCAAATAGAAATAGGGGTTTTTGGTTTTTGAGTTCTTAAACCATTTTTGTATTAACAACAATGATTTAACAATCTAAAATTGGAATTAAAAAAAAAATTATGACTAAATTTTGATAATATCAAATTAGAAAAGATCAAAATCATATATTATTTAGCCTTCATTAGCAATAATGTAATAAACTAACTCTTCATAATATAATAAAATTGTAAATGAATGTGCAATGATGAAAAGAACATAAACTAAATTAAACAATTAGATTTATCACTAAAATTAATCAATCTTTTAAACAAGGTTTTATCTATGGCCTAATTTAATCATAAACATATACAATCAAACCTACAAAAATTTGTTTATACATAATAAAGTGCTCACATTGCTAAGGTCCTATATTATAGGAATCTCAACCATTTTTGTCTCACTATTCATTTGAGGTCAATTTTGTAAATATCGTGTTGATTTCATGAGTGATATGGTCTAGAGGGGTTTATTTGTCATAATTCAAAGTGTAATGTCATGAGGGATCATCATTAAAAAGGTAATCATAAGGGGTCAAGTTAAATAGGTATAGTGGTCAAGTTGCATCAAGGTAATCATGAGAAAGATTGTGTTTTCATGCTTTTTCATCTTGGCCACATAATTATAGGTGTTTTGAGTTAGTTTATGTGGCAAATCATGACTGGCCATGACATCAACAAGGGTACAACAACCTGCAATACAACTCTGCTCTTGATTATCACCATCAACTCTGATCTTGATCATCATGCGAGTTTATTTGTGTGGTTAGATTCATCCAAGATCTCTCATCTCTTTATCATTCTCATCAGAAGCTCGGTGTCTGGTCATTCTTGTTCGCTGCACAAAGGAGACAAGGAAGGCGTTGCGCTTTTGCTCCATAAAGAAGGTTTGGGGTTTGAAGGTTTACATTTGCCCTAGGATCATTCTCACAAGTTTAAAATGTTGAATGGGTCATTACATGCCATCCCAGTACCCTTAACATGTCAGATGATGGACGAAGATAGTATAAGCTTGGAGCATTGCGCTTTCACATAGTCACCATATTTTCACAGTATATCTTAAATCATGTACCCGTTTTCTATGAAATTATTTCAGTAGATGCATGGGGGTGAAATGAATAACCCCACTTAATTTCAGGTCAAAATGCTTCACGGTTTTTGAGAAACAAGCCACCGTCATCTACAACCATTTTTGCATTTTCTTGAAATCCGTGAGTTGGATTTGGATCAAATTTTTTGTGAAGAAGGGTTATGATGATATCAACCTCTTGTAAAAAAAACAGCTCAATCCAGCTTAATGTTTAGGAGATATTAAAAAAATATTAGTCACTGTCCTTCTCTATTGCATTTTTGGGTGTGGAGATGAATGTTTGATATTTTTTATGAAGAGAAGCTTGACGGAGGTATGTGATATGATCATTGTAGTGTCATAATCATCATCCAAGTGTGCATCTTGTATTAAAATATCACTAACCACTCCAACTATGAAAAGGAGGCAAGGGAGTTGTGTTTCCACACAGTGCTACATTTCTTGCAAACCAGTGGTCAAATCTCTTTCACAGGTGAAAACCTAAGCTTATTTCATTACCCTGGTTTTGAATTTTTACCCAATTACATGCATGAGTTGAGAAAATAGTGTAAAAAGCTGCAAGACACCATTCTCATTATCACTGCCCTTTTTCTTATTTCACTGTGCTTTCTCCTAATCGTTGCACTTCCATGCAGTGCTCCATATTTTGCACTTGCCTTTCCTGAACTTTAAAAAATTGAATTTTTAACCTCCATTATAAATATATCCAATCCATTACACTGAATTGAAGCTCCTTGTCATAAGTCTGTGTGTTTAAAAAGTGTTTGAAAGCCCATTTTCTCGTGCGCTACGTTTCGGGTGTTGCGCCTGCCCCTTTGATTTTTTTTCCACCAATATCAAACATTTGCAAGTTGTTTTAGTGTTTTTTTGAAGAAGGTTTGTGTTGATTAGCGTATTGTGTAGAATTTCTTTCTTAATCATCATCAAAGATTAATTTGGAGAGTCCTTCTTGTCATTAATCTTACATTGGTTGCACAAAACAAGTTTGCCTTAAACCTTAGAATATTCATTGCTACAAAACAAACATCATGTCAAGTCTAGAGGAAAGAAATAAGAGCCACTAAACAACAGTTAAAGGAATTGCAAGAGAAAGAGAGGGGAAGATTAGACCTATTAGTTGAGGCATCCAAAATCTAAATGTTGGAAGGGGTGAAGTAACACAGTTTTGTTTTTAGGATTTTACCTAAAAAGTATGTTTTTTTATAGGGTTGGGGTTCAAGGTGATATTTTTTTCCACAAAGTTCCCCTAATGACCACATCTAGTCAGCACTCTAAAACTATTTTGAAGAAGCGGCTTTGTAGCATTTTGTGCCCTAGCTAGCATTATGGTTTTTGTTGTGAAGTTGGACATTTTACATTTTTGGTCAAAGGATGATGGAATGGGGTATATAGCATGGTCATTACAGTGTCAACATCATCATAAGTGGGTGAAACTTGTCTACAAACATCATTGACCACTTAAACTATAAAAATAAGATGACACTCCACTTCTGAGACAAGCGTTGCGTTTTTTGCTACAGGAGGATTTGTCCATATTCAATTTTATTTGCAGGTGTTGGAGCTATCAATCAGCTTAGGAACTAAACATAAGCCAATCAACCATCAAGTGTTGCATTTTTGCCCTATGTTTTTGCAACTTTGGAAGTTTAGGAGTTTGCACAGCGCCAAGCGCTACCTTTCTAGACAAAGCTACTTTTGAGCAACTTATATTAGTATAAACATGATGTAATTTTTTTTAGGTGTTATTAATTGTAATAAAACATTTGCACACTCACAAGCTCAATTTGGGGCTAAGGAATTAATGTAAAGTGCTTAGAAAAGATTTAGTTATGTAGTCCCTAGTTTTAGGCAGTTAGTTCTCTTTTCCTTGCAGAAGTTATAAACAAGAATCCAAATGAGGAATTTGACCCCTAGAGGTCAAAACTGACTCATTTATGTCTATTTATGATGTGAATGTAATTGAACAAAAGGTTGGTTGGTAAGATTGGAGAGGATGAGACTTGTGTATGTGATATATTCTCTGAAAAGTTTGCCAGTGAATGAAAGATAGAAGGTGATTTGCAAGGATTCTTGTGTCATATCTTGATGGTGTTGTGCTTATTTCATGTTGTAGTTTTGTCTTATGTTATTTGCACCTACTAAATGTATGTATTCAAGATTGGATGAACCAGAACTTAATTCAAAATTCGTCTAAAGGGTTCTCTTACTTAGTTTTACCAAGTGATCTATGTTTTCTTCTTAAAACAATATTCAAAATTTATCTACAATTTGATACTCTTTGTGTTATTTCCATTTTTTCTCACACTCACCCTCCTACAACAAATTAATTCTATCACCAAGACTGCCTACATTGCCCCTGTGGAAAAACCATTTCTCTCTTCATCTTATCACTACACAAATAATCAATTTGACATGAATCCATGCCCGATGGATTTGTCTCCTTTCTTACCAGCAAACCATTGAAAATCAGACCTTATTGAGCACTATCCCTAGCCTAATATCAGATTAGTAGAATAACCTAAGTGAGATATCCCTCCCCAAGGCTAGAAGGGCTAGATTCTAGCCTGAAAGTGCTTCGTGGTAACCTCTGAATTTCGCTCCTCAACCTAGGGAAATTCCGAAGTGCTAACATGTTGGCGTTGTTGCAGGGGAACGAAAGGTTTCATATTCTATGGGAAAAACCATCAAAGTTTCAAATATGATTGTTGATGGTGAAAAATAGTCAGACTCAAGGAGGTTGTATCGTTGACCTGGCGATTGCAATCAATGTTACATTCATATTTGAATCTTAGTTGGCAGAGAAATGGAGGGATATTTTAGAAAGACCAAATATCAAAGCTTCAATTTTTTGCAAAAAATCTTATTCTTTTTCATCAAATACCTCTTGCCCTTTCCTAAACATGTTAAAATAATTTTCCTTTACTTGTTATATTCTAATGATGACCATAAGTCTGCATTTGATCCTCCCCCTTTTAAAATTGTAAATACATCTTCTTTTCCTTTCACTTTTGATGTTGAAAAGGATTCCAACAATGAGTATGATCAGCTTTATGAACCTCATGTGACCCAAGTCGTTGTCATACCCCATGTATCAAATCCTATACCTTCCAAGTTTCAAGAGAGATTATAAACCCCTCAAATTACCTCCTATCCTCCATGAATTTCCAGTAAATAAATATAAGTATCTCCCTATATTTTATGGAGGATTTGACAAGATTTCAGCTAAAAAGCACATCTAGGAATTTGAAAATTTCCTTGACCTTTTCGAAGTTGAACAAGATGATGTATGTGTGAGAGTTTTTTGCTCAATCATTGCAAGGAAAGGCTAAGATACAATTTAAAATTCTATTAGCGAGGAGTATTCCTAATTTCCAGTAGCTTGAGCACACTTTCCTTGACAGATGGGAGGTTAAGAAAAACCCTTTCCATATTCTGGCTGAATATGAGAGTCAAAAGAGGGATCCGAGCGAGACAGTTCCGGAGTTTACAACCAGGGTTAATAAGGTTTATAACTCAATACCTACTGATATAAAATCCACCCCAGGGTTGGCTATGCTTCATTAACCTGATGGCTTCGATGTTGAAATGGCCTACCAACTAAGGGAGAGAAACTCAGCTACCTTGGAAGATATGCAAAAGAATTTTGTCAGCCTAGAAGCTAACTTGCTAGCTGAGAAATCCAAGTTGAAGACTAAAAATATGGTAACTATCAAGGAAGAAACTTCTACATCATCAGATTTTAAGTTGGACACTTTAGTGAAAACCATGGACAATATGATGGAGAAAATGACTCTAGGAGATAGAGCTATTGCAAGGGAACCACAAGGAGGTCCCCAAATCAAAAATCCTAATTTCAAAAGGCATCAGATTTAAATTAAGCAAAGAGAGAAGAGGAATCCTACTAATCAGTAACAGATAAGACATCCTTTCCAAGAAATTTTGCAGAAGAAGCAGAGGTTGTTAGATCAAACTGTTATGTTGTTGATTCATGCCACCATGGGCTAGAAACTATTTGTTTTATATATTCACTTGAAGATAGTAATGAAGAGAAACCAATGACATGTTCTCAACAAGAGAATGTTCAGTTATAACATCTTGTAGAAAGAATACAATCGGTCTGTATCAGTTTTGACAACAATAAATAACATGAAGAAAATACTAAATCAGTTGAAGAAACTTTGCCCTTTTTTTTTCTTCATTTCAATTACTAAAGGAGAACTTTCATAGTGTTATAAGTTAGTAGTCTCATAGTATTGACATCAAACATGAGGAAAACAATGAGTTCGTTGATGGAAACCCTATACCCTTATCATTTTTCTTCATTTGGACTATTGAAAGAAAATTATAATATTACTAATGAAGCAGGGAAGCACGCTGACAACATAAATTGGAAGCAACCTTCTAATGGATTTGGTGACCATGTTACTTGTTATATGGAAGAATTTTTTAGTTTGAAATCACAACCATTGAGTAACCATGAGATTGAAGATGTAATTGAAGGGTTGAAACATGAAGAGAATTGTGAATTAATTCAAGGTAGTTATGTGCCATTAAGTTTTGGTTCATTGTATTTCTTGAAGAAAAATGTTAAAACTGTTATGAAACCAGCTCACAAAAAGATAGAAAACATAGATGAATGCCTGAGAAATAAGCCTCTTCGAGGGGGCAACCTCCTTTACATTACACAAATGAACAATTCTTGGATGATACAAATGACAGGGCCTCCTTTCTATATATAGGAGTCCAAGGGGTTATACCGACATAACAATGATACTGTAAGGGCACAATAATAAAAATAGTGGGCTTCTATGGGG
>APFE030312972.1:1937-31670 GCA_000404065.3 Pinus taeda
TTTCTGTCAATCTTCGATCTCCGAGCTGTAATACCTGCAAAATAAAATACTGGTGCGCCTTTATCTAGCAACCTGTGGCTCTGATACCATGTAAATGTGTTAGAAAACCTGCACAGATGAATCTAGCTAGTAAAGGTTGAACACACAGCTTTGCAGAGCAAAAACATTAAAAGAAAATTGAAAGAAGAAAAGAATGATTCATTAGAAAATATGTTACAATGCTCATTATATAGCATTACTGGGTGAAGATCCCAAGGTAATGAACTATAGTGGGTTAAGATCCCAAGGTAATGAACTATAGTGGTGATCAATGAGAAGACTCAACACCTACAACAAGTTCCGGAGATAACTAGTCAGTTGCGGAGTTAAAGAAGGAGCAAATCAAGGAGTAAATCATGCAAAAGGAATCTTGCATGCAATCTCATGCTCTAACTAAGAGTCCGCATGCAGTTGCATGTAGTTGCATGCTCTAACTAAGAGTCCACATGCAGTTGCATGTAGTCCGCATGCAGTTGCATGTAGTTGCATGCTCTAACTAAGAGTCTGCATGCAGTTGCATGTAGTTGCATGTAGTTGCATGCTCTAACTTAGAGTCTGCATGTAGGTGTAGTAGTTCCAACAAAAAGAACCCCAAAAGCCAATTTCTCCCACCAAATAAATCAAATTCGCAAGCCCCGCAACACGCAATTTATTTCTAACCCTCAACCACCACTGATGAAAGATTCAAAGCCCCTTCTTTCACAGCAACCGTATTCTACAGCATTACTGATATAGACACTGAAAACCCCAAATTTGAAGAACGCGGAAAGTGCAAAGCTCGGTCTGTTGGAGTAGTCTAACATGGTCAATACTGTTGCATACTTACCATTCAAGTTGTGCGCAAGGAGGTCAGCGAGGTTTGGAGAAGGGAGGCGCCGAGTCGAGGAGGAAGGTGAGTGAGCAGCCTGCGGGATTGCAATTCCTCATTTCGAATTGGAAATGGCAATAATTCTCCGCGGCTACAGTTCCAACTCTGATCCGATCTGTCAGCCGGATATCATTATTGTCAGCCGATCGAATTTTCTGTCAGAGAATGTCAGGATTGCCAAGGGAGGGTGGCGGAGAAGGAGGGTGGTGGAGGTAGGGGAGGGTGGCGGAGGCGGAAGGATTGGCGGTGGCCGGAGCTGGACGATTTTCGGAGCAGTGACAGAAACCGGGCCATTCTACAGCCTAAGTAGACTACTCCTATTCAAACACTTCTTATACACAACTTTTTGAAATTTTTTGGTCAAATTTCGATTTTCGATTACTTTTAACCAATGGCCTAGACGAGTTGATATACGGCCTCTCAATGACTATTAATAAATAACGTTCCACTTGCAGTCCCCGTGGCACCCATAAATGTCAAGGCTATGTTCGCGGAAAATACAATTTTGCTTCACTGCACAGGACAGCCGATTTTACTGAATGAATGGGGTTAACCATAGAATGCCTGCAGCATGAAGCTATGTATTAGGTGGTATGCCTCATGCCCATAACGACTTCCAAACCACTATAATTTGAGAAGTTTTCAAACTATTTGTAGAACTAACGTAAAATTTAACTTCACCGCTGTGCTTTTAACATTTTTTATTCAACTTTCCAGATATGAAACGTTATTCATCAATGGTGGTGTTGCTGTCTTGGATCGATTTGGGAATGCACAGTGCTACTCATCCTATCTTTGTTCGATTTTCAATTTCATACTGTTCGTTATCTAGGATACAGTAAATTCTATGTTTGACTCCTGGTATTATATTTGCATACTGTCGCTTCTCTTGGAATTATCAAGCTCTTGGCATTTTCAAACTGTGTCAGAGCTGGCTTTATATTTAACATTCGTTAATTTGTAACAGGGTTATATCGTTCTCGCTGTTCTTCTTTAGTGTGTTTATATCTTACATCATGCCCTTCATAAGGATGGACATCACTGGACTTCTATATAGATATGGAAGTGGTTGTGGCTCTAAAAAGTGGACAAGTTATGGTATATTTGAAAGTTGAAACATGTTTCTAGTTATTCTTTACGTAAATTTCTTCTAAATTTAATAATCAATTGCATTAGACTGTATCCCAACTAGAATAGTCTCTATCAAGAATAGTGTTTATTCAACTATATTACATAACATTCAATTGAACTCATTCCTATTAAACAAAAATAGTTACTACGAAGAATATTTTTATTTAACCAATGTATTCACCATTCCTTTGAAAACCAAGATGTGAAAGGTAAAATATTGAAACAAGAGCGTGGCTTTAACATTGTATTGATTTTATAAATTAAGTAAAATGGAAATGTTGAGTGCGTTTTTCATATTTGTAAAAGGGATAAGATAAAACTTATAGTCATAATTATGTTAAAACTTATAATCATAATTACGTTTTTTCATATAATTTTTAATCTATTTATCCTAGTTGAAGTATAGGTAAAGTTTGGTTTTTTAATATTTCTAAGTAAAGTGGTTACATTGTTATTTTTACGGTACAAAATAGGTGGTAAATAGGTTGTAAATGGAAACATTATTAGGCCACTTTTTTAGAAATAAGCTCGATATTTAATTGTGGTGGTAGGAGTCCACCCAAATCCATTATAACCAAAGAATGAATTACTTTTAATTAAGTGTTAAGTTAATTTTTGTAGTGAATCTTTTTATTATCATCATCCGTAATGAAATATTGAAAAGCTATACTATTTTGGATAGTTCCTACTTCCTAATGTTAAATATGATTAGAGGAATTAATGATTTCCCATCTTCAAAAAATTTCTTATATAACCATGATTTTTTTCTTATGTTCTATTCTATTGATCACTCAAATCAAAGACATAATATTTCTTCTTAACTTTTTAAATGGAATTTCAACAATAAATGTACTTGCACTCATTTTATACCAAATGGATCTAAAAGACAAGCCTTAATCTCTTATAATTACTACCATGCATAACAATGCTTTTCATTATGAAGAAGCCTTGAATTTGAATCAAATGAGGTTTTGAAATGATGTTAAAAATATCAAACTAGTCATGTGGCTTATCAATAGATCTCTATATATGATAAATTATGTCTATAAGCAAATAATTCCTAAGACATTACTATAAATAAAATAGATTATGAGCCTAGCTTCTAATAACTTACCCTCCTTAACAATATGAATGAGGAGAACCTCAGAAAGTTTCTTACATCTTTGAAATTCACCCTTTTTTTTAAATGAGCTAAAAAGATATCCTTAGACAAGTGTCTCCAAACCTAGTGTCAAAGAAGTGATTTAACCTTTAATAAGAACAATTAAGGTTTTATTTATTACCCCTCTCCGCTTTTTCGTATGGTTTTAACATGTGGCTTATCCTCCTACAACAACATTGTGCAGGAAAAGTAAATGGCTGGACTCCACTCAATTAGCAATTCCAAGTTGAACCAAAAAGGCCTCTCTCCTTGGGCATGAGAGGTAACTATTCCTCTTGTTGAAATAATGGCTTCTATGAGAAAATACTAAGGGTTTTCGTCTAATAGAACCATAAATTTCAGCCAAGAAATAGGGGTTAAAATTTAGTCAAGATGAGTCAAAATTTCAAGTATGTAATGGAGCGTAACCTAGAGTAGCGAATACACCCCTAGTATTAAGGAATCAAAGCTTGTTTGAATGGAAGGAAATATCAAAGGTTCTCATGTTTAGAATGCATCTTTGAAAAGTCATCACGATCATAGATTTTGAGCAATCATAGATGCAAAAACTACTCTCTTTTGGAGGGATTCCTCCCAATAATAGCCTAAGCTCAATTAGTTAACTCACAAGATTTTATTATTTTCTCAATGCTAGGAGATAATTAAAGTTACACATTATTGGGAATCCTATTTGAATTAGAAATCCACAATGAAATGTTGCTTCACCTCTCAATGGTTCATAGACACTAACCTTTCCATTCCTAAATCATTAGAATATGATCTAGAGAATAAGAAAATAAATATTCAATCACGACATGATATTCGAAGATGGGATCACAAGCTAAAGGGAAACTCTTAGCTAAAAGAATATATAAGATAGTATAAAAGATTAAATGGACAAGAAATTAGTACCAATGGGTTGAAATTTTGGAAGCTACATTTATGGTGTAAGGTCACTCTTTTTCTTTAATTTTTATCGTAAAACAAAACTCTTACTTGAGGTAAATTACAAAAAAGATGATTTGAGGGACCTTCAATTTGCAAAGGCTACTCTTGTAGCCTAAATGTAGCTGGCCATCTCTTCAATGGTTCCTTTTTTCCATCTCAAATATTGGACTTAAT
The DNA here is from genome assembly GCA_000404065.3 of Pinus taeda. Lineage (NCBI taxonomy): Eukaryota > Viridiplantae > Streptophyta > Pinopsida > Pinales > Pinaceae > Pinus > Pinus taeda. The sequence goes on from APFE030312972.1 coordinate 6,239, forward strand.
GGCCACATTATTTATATAATCACATAATTAATAAGCTTGAAACCAACCATAAGAGAATGGGGATCTTCCCCCTTGTCCATGGAAATTATTACCAAGTTTCATTTTATGGGTTATGTGGAAAGAAATTAATAATACTCTAAAAAAATCTCCCACCTCCATAGATTTTATTTTGCACTTGATATTTAAAATCATTCATCAAATTGTCATCATCTCCCCTTTAACCCCTTAATATTGAATCTACAATCCCCGAGAAAGAAATATGCTTCACTTACTTGGGATTCTTGACCTCCATCCTTCATTCACGTACTATTTCTCAGCCCCTATTTATGTTATCCCATCCTTTTCGCCTTTATTTCCTTCTAGTTTTCTTAAACTTAATTTGGATGGTCCCTATGAAGAAATTTAAAGCCAGGAGGAGAATTCATAAATTCTCAAGGGAAAATTCTTCACATGTATGTTGGCTTCATGAGGATAGATAGTATCAATTTCATAGAGCTCTTTTCCTTAGAAAAGGTCTACATATTCTATAAAAAAAACTACTTTCACATATTTATCATAGAAGGAGAATCGCCAATGGAAAAGAAACTTCTATTTAGAATAGATCCATAAAATGAGCAAATACATAGAGATTGGAGGGTGGTATGTATATAGTGGGTAAAGGTTTTGGCTAGAATAGTAGCATGTATATTTGACTATATAAAAATATAGTTTAGTCCAGCTAGGGATGAAACATTTGGAAATGGTATTGAATCATATTTGGTCACATGTTGAATGAAGACCACTAAGAAAATATTGTGATCAAATCATTTTTTAGGATATTTGTCTCAATGGTGGGTATACATCCACAAAAGAGGGAACTGACCCCTTCCCATAGACAGGATACAACAATTTATTATGGTGTGATGTAGAGTTGATCATAGTTAATAATTAGTGTTAAGTTCATGAAGTGGGTTTCCCTTGCACTACACCCACCCATTGGTTCCTTCCTTATCCCCAACCATAGTGAAAGATGGCACCTATGGGAAGGGAAGAGAGTTATCAAGACATAAGGCTCTCGAACGCTAAGTACAGTAGTTGGAACCTTATGTACAATAATCAAAACCTAATCAAGTGCAATAATTGAAATTATGATCACCCCCCTTACATGAAATCTTTTATAATTGGTTTGACAATGACTTTGTTCATAGCTCTATTTTTTTTCTCTCAATATTCACTTCAATTCTTTTAATTTATATTGCATGAATATTTTTTAATATCATCCACTTATAGCATGGATTTTGTCCACCTCTCATATCAAAATGTTGAAAATCAGTGGGTTTTCTTCCCTAGATAAAAAATTTCAAATTGACCGTTGGATTCTATGTGTTTACATAAGAGAGGTTTTCTTCATAGTACTCTAGGCCATAATTCAAATGATTTTTTAAAATTTTGCTAGCTCCAACTTTTCCCAGGCCTAGGGTTATTCTTGGTTACCCCTATTTTTTCTTTGGTTGGTTATTACCTCTCTCATTCCCAACAAATTTATTTCATATTATTGTAACTTTGTCATGGATTTGAAAAACTAAGTCCATCTCAATAGATCTAACCTTATTTTAGCTCGCATATAGAGGGACAAGATGTTGTGAACTCTCTAGGGTGATAGAATCCTCGTTCAACATTGCACCTCTTCATGGTATAAGATCTATTTTTCATGGAAGGGTATGTATTTTCTAGTGTTTCGAAGGCACTTAAGGAGGAAGGTGTGTAGTGATATTATATTTATTTATATATAGTTTCCTTTCCTAATACTACATTATTATTTTTTTAATGTTAGTTTCACACTTTTGAATGACCAAGGCACCTTTCACGGTGTAATATCATATTTATTGTTAACCATTTTGGTTCAATTATGTCATACACCTATATTTTCTTATCTTAACTAAACATATAATTTTTTATTTTATTTTCTTTTTATGTAATCATAAATGACACTTGTCAATCTACGACACCCATATAAAAACCACCCTAATGCTTCTAGCCCATTACTAGGTCTGGGTTGTGTTAATGAGTCGAAATATACCACCAATGATTAAGGGGTCTTCGAGGTGTGAAGTCTGAAATATACTTCACACTATTTGGGATTGGAGCCCCATTAGGTATGTGGGCCCGACTACCACCATCAATGATTTTTCTCTTGGTTATCAAATGAGAAGGTGACAGAGTGGGACATGAATGAAATGATCAAGCAATGAAACAAAATCGGCCCAAGATTGACAAATTACAAGAAGAGGTACAAACAAGTCTCAACAACAATAAGAAGAGAGATACCATTAGAGGGATTAATAAGCTAAAACCCCATCATACAATAAACAAGAACATGCTAGACGTCAATTGCAAAGTAGTTCACAATAGGTCACTGACATGGAAAGAAACAAGAAAACACAGATTCAAAAGAGAAACATACATACAACCACTATGTATTAGTCCACAACATATTGCATGTATGAAAGCGCACATATAAAGTAGTGAATTGCTAGACAACTAATACAACCACAAGGAGTAAGCATGGGAATCAGTGCAAAGATAAAAAATATATTATTAATATTGATGCAACTTCAAATACATATCATGCAATTGGTCAAAACCCAATAGTGGAACATGGGCTTCTCATATCGTTCCCTGATGCCAAAACCCTAGCCCCACTGCAATCCACTCTACTAGTTGCTAAGAGCTCAATGACTCTAGCTCTCAAGCATAAACCAGATATCTCTAGTCTTAGCTCTGTCCATAACATATTGTGTGTATGAAAGTGCACATACAAATGTATTGAAGTACGAGACAACTAATACAACCACCATGAGTAAGCATGGGAATCAATGCCAAAGATAAAGAACATATTATTAATATTGATGCAACTTCAAATACATATCATGCAATTGGTCAAAACCCAATAATGGAACATGGGCTGCTCATACCATTGCCTAATGCCAGAACCCTAGCCCCACTGCAAATCCACACTACTATATGCCAAGAGCTTAGTGGCTCTAGCTCTGAAGCATAAACTAGCTATCTCTAGTCTTAGCTTCCACTCAAGTGCCAAATTCCAATGTAATGAGGCATGAGGGAAAATTTATAGAAATGAGGCAATTGTTCATCTACCATGAACCTTGGCCTTCCCTCATGACCTTTCAGTTACCCTCATGATTCTTGAAATTACCCGCTTCTTTCTTGAGCCAAAATGATTCTTACATGCCCACGTAAGTCCTAACATAGTGGCTAATATAATGATGGGCGATATTTGCACGATGATGAAGGAGAGAAGGGAAAGGATGTAGAGCATTATTGGAAATCCTAGAATGCTTGTTGTCCATATGTCGTGATGATGTAGATGCTTCGTCCTTGAATTTACCTATTCTCTTACCACTATGCTTCACTCGCATTCATCAATTTGGTAATGTGCCTTGGAGTTTAGTGAGAAGTTCTTGGAATTCGCAAGGGACCGCCTGGCTTGCTATGCAAGATTTATGATACATCCTAAATCTTACTCATAGACAGACACCTTTCTACCTTCCTTTTTCCTTGGGGCTAGATTGACTACAACATCTATTGTTGGCAAGGATCATGCATTCGTGCAACATCGATCACTTAGGTCATTTTAGCAACCAATTCAGCTTAAGTGTATATATACATGGTAGGGGTCTACCTTTGAAGCTTCACTCCTAAACATGTACACAATCATTAATTAAGAATCAAGGCAAAAGTGTTTTGATGAAATATAAGAAATAAATATCACAATCAATAATGAACAAAAATTCTTAGCCTTGAAATTTCTTACAATATCATGGTCCCAAATTTGTGTGTTGCTCTGCTCCATGTTGTGGGACTGAGGTGCCACAAATGGTTACTCTCCCTAATGGGTCAGATTAATATTGTGATACTACCTTTCATTCTCCCTTTTCATCCTCACCCACATGTTGATCCATTTTCGCATTGTGCTGTTTATAAGCACTTGCAACAGCGTCCACTCAAATTCCTTGGCCATTGTCTTCGAATAAGACAATATTTTACAAACATTTGAACCTTGCACTGCCTAAAAAGTATTCATGGATGCACAGAGTGTCTAAGGAACCCAAGGTTTGCGAGCTTGCTTCTTGAGCCTGTATCCATCATCAACAGCCACAACTATGCTTCTCATGCCACGTTTCTAGTGTGGGTGAAAGCTTTTGCTTTAATTGAATTCATGAACCATCTCCAATTCCTCGAATTTGTATCCTTCACTCTTTGATATAAATATAAATACGAGCTTGGTAGATTGCTTAGTGTGTTGATTCTTCGATTCCTTCTTGAAGAGACATTGCATAGTTGGAAGGGGGCAAGTCGTACCCATTGTTGGCTTCTTTGGGCATGATTTTGCAACCAAGTAACTTGGGAGAGGTTGCATAATGGAATTGGGGGAAAGTCACATCTCCTGGATACGTGTTGGAATGTGGCTCAACGGCTTAAGTAAATGTTAGACTCACCAGGGTCACAATGGTCGTGAAGCATAGCTGGTCACACCCCTCGGTATCTTGCCTAAGGTAATGAGATGTGACTCTGCGACCTATAGTGTTGATCAGCTGAGCCTTATGACTTTTTACAATAATACGAGTCTGTGGATGCAAGTGTTGATCAGCTGAGCCTTATGACTTTTTACAATAATACGAGTCTGTGGATGCATGTAGAATCGCACAACATGCTTATTAGTTTTAATGCATGCATACAGTAGGCTGGCCATTAGGTCTCAATAGCCTATAATCATTTTATGTGCGGTGATACCATGCGTCCTACAACTGTGCGCATAGCATTTTTATTTGAAGGAAGGAAACGAGAACGAAATTGTGGCCCCGATGCATTACAGAAATGTGATGCCTCTCATATGCATTTCTTCGCCTTCCCACTGTGATTTAACAATTCCCGTTATGCATTGAATTATCCCTCTCTGCCCACATCGGATTGTTCATGGAGTCAACATAACTTATTGCAACACTGTGATGACTCTTCCTTCATTCCCTCTCACAAAGATCATTCTAGTGGTTCTTATGAATAAGTAGGTCCCTGCGATAATGCGACTGGGTGGAAGCTTGACTTGTTGGAGGTCGTAATGTTGCATTCCAGATAGGCTGCTCATAAATGCTTCTTACGAAGTGCGACTTCTGCGAAGATATGACTTGCCTAGGGTCACATGGTCACAAAGCGTAGTCAGTCGTACCCCTTGGTGTCCTACCTAAGGTGATGAGGTACGACTCTACCTTTGAGTAACATGATGGGAGGTTGCAAGTCGTGACTTGAGGACAATGGCAAAAAAGGGACCAGTGGTTTATAGGGAGGGGAGGAGTCGGATGGTCACGGAAAAAGACTGGTTTCTTAACTACAAAATTTCTCCAAGAGGCCATTCTATGACCTAGCGACCTTGGAAGAGGTCGCATAGTTGCCATGCAGTGAAACAGTCCCCAACTGAAACCTTAAACCAATGCATCCAAACCCCGAAATCTGAGTTCAAGGTATTTTGTTTGCCACTCACACCATGATTTCTTGCAGCATGCATTAGTTATATTGTTGTCACAAGATTGTTTTGGTCTCTCGATGCCCCTATTTTTCATTTCGAATGGCTTCCATCTATGAACATATCTCCCAACCATGATGTGCTATCTCTGCTCATGAAGTTCCCTTCCATGTACATGTCTTGGCCAGTGCAGAGTCATTCTGAATTCTCCATGCACTGCATACGTGTATTAGCACTAGCAAATGCATTAACGCCCAACTTATATACTCTCATCACACTTTGGAATATAACCTCAGCGTACTCGATGAATGCCCTGTTTGGTTGTTACCTGAATGTGATTTCCTTTATATAGGTGCTTAATTATCACATATAGCGCCCTATTCTCAAAGTCGTCAAATTGACTACAAATTTAGAAGAACAATATGACATTAACATTGATTGTGATCCCCAATCATGGATATTTATTATTGAAAGGCCCTTCACAAATTTCGTTTGTCTTTCAGATCAAAAAGTGATACCAGGCCTTGGGAAATAACGTCATGACATTAAAGTTGTTTTATTTAAGAGAATTTTTCGATGCTGATGCTACAATGGTGGGTGGGTATCCATGCCAACTCCATTTAATTTCCATTAATTCACAATCACGCTTGAAGTATCAACCAACATTTACATCCATGGTGTATGTGACTTCCATAGCCTTTATATTTTAGGTTATGCAATAACATGTCACAAAAACTAAAATTATACTTATGCCCTTTTAACACAAACACTTGAGCACGTACCTTGGAAAATGCCTTATTTCTTTGATTCCAATTACCATCATATCGAATCTGTGAAACTTTGACTCATCCATAGTATTGTGTTTTCCTTAAAATGATACCTGGCTTTAGAAGAAATGTCATAGAACCCTTGGAGGAAGTAATCTTTCATTAACATGAGATTTGAGTTGTGTCACTTCAAGCATTATTTAATATAAATATTGCACTCGTTGATGTGTACCAATCCACCTTTCATCTAGTTCCTTCATGAAAATGAGATAAAACATTTCTTTAAGTTAACCCACATGAATTAGAGCATGGAAGATAAATAGTAATAAAATAGTCTTCACGTATGGAAAATAAACAATGATAAAATCATCCATAGAAGGAGTGCATATGTAACAATTAAAATTAAAATTAAGGTGTCATGAATTGTGTGAGTTGGGCAAGACATGCTAAGATTTCATCATCTGATCATTCTAATGGGTGTATTAATTGCAAACGGCACTGATATATCATCTGGTGCCTAGCATGCATTGAAAAATGAGACTGCAAGTTAAGGAACAGGTGCGGAGGAAAGGTATGTCGGTGATAAGGAGTTTTTCCACCATTTTCATAAGTTGAGGAGTGTGAAGCTTAGGGGAGAATTTTATGGTAATCACATTGCAAACCCTAATGCATTCCAAGAACCAAGATGGATAATAACTGGTGTACGCAACAAGAATACATCGGGTCTGACGGTTGTTAGATCTTGGAATAATTCAACCCATTCAATTTATGAGCATATGCGTTTAGCCTTCAAAGGAAGCAGGGGGGGTGGAGGATCCAAAAATATTGGTTATGGCCAAAACGTTTTGGTTGTTTTTGTAGTGCCTATAACAATTGGTAAACCACTTGTAGCATCCAACATCTCTACCCACATCCTTGTAATAGGTGGAGTCCGGATACATATGCAAGGGAATATTGAACAATTACTATGCGTGCCTCTTAGTTTGCCTTGACCTATGTCGATATGCCTTCCCTTTGTGTCTCATCTAGGCCTTGCTACTCAATAAACATGAAATTAGAAGTTCACACTTACTAGTAGTCGATGATGATTCAAAGAACGAGGTAGAGGGATTATTATATTCAAGAATTTAAAAGTAAGTTTCTGGTGTTGATTCACTGCCAATGGACCTGGACAGTACCCCGGTAGAGTCACTGCAAGAAATCACAAATGTTGCTCCACCGTCAACGAGTTTGGTCAGTACCTTGGCAGAGTCATTGCATTACCTCTCTGCATAGGAAGCCTTTCTCAATCCTTTACCGTCTATTTAATGTCATATGCATTTATGTGTGTATTTTCACTTATTACAGGGCATTTTTTGTGCCAAGGTGGATGAGGGATCCAAACTTGTTTTACAAGCAAGAGAGGTTGTTTCTTGTTTGACAAAAACTAAGAGATATCTTGATTTAGGTTTTCCCTCGTGCCCATATTCCACATCTCATTTCTAGTTAGCGAGTGAACAAAGAACACCAACCATCAAATAAGACCATGTTGAGCAAAAATTGCAGGTTATGGGTATAGGTCATTCAAACTGATTAGCGTTCCCCATGAGCAATTTGTTTTTATTTTCCTAGTTAACAAATTAGACTCATATGAGAGATATCCCAGAGGCAACTTTGATAATTGGTTATAAGAGAAGCTACCCATTGGTGTAACCATCACAGCTTCACATAATATTTAGGGCTAGGGTTTTAGTAATAAGGTTAAGTTGCGAGGGAACTCTCCTAGGGTCTCAAGATGTGCAAAGAGGTCGAAGAAATCACTTGAAGGTTTGAGAAAGTATAGAGAGGAGTGAGAAATCTATTCATAATACCCAAGGTTTGAAATCCTCTAGTTCAGGAAGGCTCATGCAACAATATGAAATATAAAGGAAATTCTAGGTTAGGTCAAAGGTGATTTTGTGCCAATCTAGAAGGTAGGTGTATGATGAAATGTGGCAGCCAGGGCTTATGATGCAATATAATGCTATGTTCAAAAGGGATCAGCCAATTGTAGATATAATAACTATGAAAAGTTGGTATCTATGTTATGCAACAACGAGCAATGCAAGAGTGTGGATGCAAGGAAATGGAAAATTGAAAAGCAGGAAACTAAACCATCTACAGTAAGGAAAAAAAGACATAATGGATTTAAATTGTAAAGAAAATTCTAATCAGAAAATGAATAAAAAAAGCATAAATCCTAACTAATCTAAACCTTCAATCCTAATTTAACCAAAGAGGAGGCCAGGCCATGTGAAATCAAACTTCCAGTGCAGCCACCATAGTAGTTCTTGACCTGAAAAAAAAAAAGATGACAACAATTAGAATTTGTAGAAAGAGTTGTGCAGAAAATAAAATGCTTACCTGTACAACATGCACAACAGAAATAAAATCTTGTATACTTACAGGGAAACGTGCTAGAAAATACCTTTCAAAGAAAATTGCGACCTAAACCTAGTAAACTGAATCACAAGCATGAATTTTATAGTCATTGAGCCATGAAATACATCCGTTCATCCTTAACCCTAAACCAAATGCAAGTAAGGCAAGATATTTCCAGCTACTAGAGGAATCCACTAGATTAATTCGATTAGAAACCCTATCCTACTATAGAGGATGATCAACTTGATAACTATGAAAAGAGGGGCTTATTCCAGCTGTAACGTAGATCCTTGAGGATTCAAATGTAGAAACCTTATTTTCAAAAACCATAGCTTGAAATTGTTCATAGGCTTTATCCAGGGCACAAGGACCTTACATAACCATCACCTGAAGCTGAAGCACCTTATCGTCCCAAAAAAACTCTGAACCTTCAAATGACATGCCATAAAATATTGGTAGCTTCATAATATTTTCAGGTGGATGTATGTGGTTATCATTGGTTTTGAACAGACAAATCTGAGCGAAAATATTGTGGATTCGATCTAATGTCTAAATATTATAGATTGGCAGCTGGACATATTAGGTTCTTCAAATTCCCAAAAATGAACTGAATCAACCAAAAGATTCTCAAGTAGAGGGGAGGTCAAGATATGGGCTCCTTCCCACATAGGAGATTGTAAGAGATCATTTTATTGCATATATCAACAGACTGTACTGTCTGGTAACCAATAAAAAATATTTGAGACAATGGCCAGGGCACTCCCTATAGCAAACAGATTAGAGTATAGAGGTTGATGCACATTAGCTGAAAGGTGATGGAAATATTTTCTCAGAGATACATCGCTTGAATCAGAGGATCTTGAATATGAGCTCACATCTCGAAGGACAATGTTGAGAGGAGCCTGATGTGTAGAAATCTTAATTTTGGAAATTGTAATTCAACTAGGTTCATGGGTGATGCAGGAGCATTCAACCCAAGAGAAAATCATTGTAATTCAGTAGACGTAGGGGGGTAATGTGTTTTAGGGAAATTAGTTTCCTAATTCTTAAGTTAATGAAATATTTAGGTTTTTAAGTGATTTAATTAGATAATGTGAGATGTTTGTAAATTCTCTCAAATAAATGAGAACATGAGTGGGCAATAATGAAAAAAGAGTCTAAAGTCAATTAGGACTCTTTAAGTAGCTCCATGATTCGAGGAACTAAGGAGAGCTTTTAGGAATTAAATGGAGATTAGAAGTGGATGTAGAAGATAGAGGATTTAGGAGTCAGTTCAATAGATTTAGGAATGGAACCAGGATTAGTTCAATGAACCTTTCAGGTATAAATGTAAGCCTATGGGAAAATTACAAAAGGCGGCCACTGATGCTAAATATCAGGCCTATGAGAGACAGATAGTCTTGATATGTATCATTTGTTCATGTTTATATATGCAATGTATGATTTCATAATTGTGTCAGTATGTAAAATGAGTGTTTAATGAATGAATGATATATGAAGTCGTAAGTTCTGTGACAGTGGTTACAGGTGGACTTCAGAAGAACACGCAGAGGAGAGAATGAATTAGAGGAATCATAATGGATTATCAAATCTAGTTGAAGGAACAGATTAAGCTCTATAGAATTTTCGTTGTGAAGAATTCACAGAGGACTCATGCCTAGGAGTGAATTGAGTAGTGAAAGAACAAAAGTCAAAACCATGAAGAAATAACCCAGAACCATAGAGAAATAATGAAGAAACAATGAAATTCATGAAGGGAAGGGTAAAGGAGGAAGCAAGTCGTCGAAGTTTAAGTACCATTGGATCCTCTAGGTCAACAACATGGACGACAAAGGATGATAACCATCAATTGTATAGATCAATGATCATCACTTGGTGAAAGAGTCCAGGAGACAGCACAGTGAAAAGGGGGTTTCATAAGCATTAAGTGGTATTTCGGGCGGCGAAGAAACAGTAAGTGGTATTGAGGGTTGAGCATCTGATCCCATTTAGTGGAGGACACGTAGCACAAGGGAGGAAGGGAAAAACTAATTTATCGAGCATCTAATCCCTGTGCTCGTGGTCTATCTGAAATTGAGGTGAACCATCGAGTCTATTATGTGTAGATCAAGAGTGGAAGATTAATGTACAAGTCGTTTGATCGATGATCGGGGTATGGAAGTGACACGCAATAATGCAAAGACAGATGGGTGCAAACTCGATGAAGTTATGAGCATGGGTTTATAAAGTTTGAAGTCAAATAGTTAAATCGCGTATTAGATGTGAAGGAGGCATGTATGTGTTTAATGGCCCGCGGAGGAGTCGATAGTTGATTGAGATAAAGGTAAACCTCGATAAATGTGCGAAGGCCATAATAAGGTGGGAATGGTACGCTTTTGTATATATTTCCTTTGTAATTAGTTTATAAAGGATTAGGCGAAGGTATATGAAAATTTAAATATAAGTCCAACAATAGAAGGTTTATGCATTAAATAAATGTAACAAGGGTTTAAAGAGGGAAGGGTTATATATATGTGAGTAAGAAGGTTATGAAGGGGTTTTAAATTCCTGATAAGAAGGATTTGAATGAAAGTCAGAAATAAAGGTTAATGAGGGTTAAAGCAAGGTGATTAATTTCAAATAGAAATGAAAAGGTGGGTTAATTTTTAGACTTTGTTAAGTCAATGAATCATTTTGCATGAGACTAAAAGAGGGCCTTAACCATTTATGGTTGATGATTTGACTCTTCTGAGAGTCAAATTCCTGGGACAAATGTGCTTGTGCATTTTTATGCATACTGTGAGTGTAAGTAGGTAATCCTACCATCATTAGTGGTATTAGAGTAGAATTGTAATCGGAGTGGGGAAAGATTTCCTATGAAAATGAGTTTGCACAAAAAAGAAGGTAATGTTCATAAGTTAATTGATGAATGATAGAGGCTACAATAGAAGATTGTAGGGGAACTTTTGGAGTTCTTGGCAGATTGTATCAGTTCCACCAGAGACTTGGAGTAGACAAGAACAGAGGATTCCTTAAAGCAAAGTCAGAGCAATATTGCTTAGTACAAGTTCTAAATGAAAGAGGGACTTGGAGACCAAATAGAGGAAAATCCATTCAAAGTGCAGAAGAATAGGAGAAGAAGATCATACATATATCTTGGAGGTAAGATAGTGTGTTTTGTTTCGAATTGAAATTGAAGATTGTGGGTGCATATGAAGCATCTCAACAAAGGATAGCAAGAGAAGTTATGAAAGGAGAACCGAATGTGTTCTTGAGGGAAGAGTAAGGAAAACACCGTGAAGAAGAAGTGGAAGTGAACCTGAAGAGTCCAATAAGAGATTGGATAGAGGGGACAACTAAAGTGTTCTCAAGAGAGAGTGAGAGATTGTAGAAGCCTAGAAGGAGCAAAGGTTTTTCTCAAGAGGAGGTTCCAGATAGAAGACCCGTGCTTACCAAACGAGTGAGTGAGGAGAGCTTAGTGAGGTAAGAATGCAGCAAGGGGGACTAGCTGTTGCAGAGGCTTGTTGCAAATGAGTGAGGAGCTCATAAATAAATAGAAGAAGAAGATGACTACTGATAGTCATAGCAAAGGTTCAGGGAGAAGCCACAACAGAAGAAAGATGAAGAAAGAGGATGCCAAGGCAAATGGAAAAATGATTAGTGAAGAGGAAATTAACAAAGAGATTGTCGAGTTAAAAGAATAACTCGATGAATGAAGGAGAATACTTGAGGAAATCCAGAGACAAGGTTGGATATTAAGGAAGAAGCCAGTGGAATGGCATGAGATGCAAAGAAGGCTACAACAAAAGCAAGTCAAGTGGCTGAGGGAAAAACTCAAGGAAGTTGAGTTGGAAATGGAAGAGTACACTTGTGAACCATAATAGGGAGAAATTCTGGGAGAAAGTGAAGACTACACTGAAGATAAAGAATGGAGATCAATTGAATATCTCATGTATTATTGGGATAGTTTAAAATAGTATTAAGAGATGCTGACTGAAGATGAAGAGTTGATGTATAAGGCCATCAAACCTTGTGTTTTTGAACCTAATATTTTTGGTGTGCTTGCAGGATGCATAGGAGAGGATAAACAATCTTGTGAAGTTGTCAAAAGCATGGAGGAGTATCTTATAGAAGATGAATACTCTGAAGTGACACTGAATAGAGCTCTTAAACTAAAGTATGAGGAGCAATGTGTTTTAGGGGATAAAAGGTACTCTAGAGTAGCAGAGTATGATGAAGAAGACCTCTCAAATGAGAAAAGTATTGAGTTGTTGCAACGGAAAGAACTCATTGACAAATTAAAAATTGGAACTCTTACAAGACAAGAACCATTCCTTGTGAAGGAAGGAGATGAAGTTGAGCTTGAGGAGCTGAATCACATAGAAGACTCAGAGCAGCAAGGAAATGTGATGATTGAAGAGTCAAGTAAGACCACCAGGTGTTATGATTTTAAAATTAATAATTTAAGGATGATTGCAGGTACATCACAGGAGTATGAACAAACTTTAGAGTTTGTTAGAGAGAAGGAGCAGAATCTGAAATAATTTTAGATCAAGACTGAGATGGCAAGTTCTTAGAATCAGATGGAGACAAAACAATCACCTGAGAGTAGGCAGCAGAATGATAGATTTGTCATAGAGGAGGAAGATGGCAGTCTTATTCCAATGAATACTAAAGAAATGTTGTCCCAAAGAAATGGTCCCATGAATGTCGTTGGGGAAGGACAAAGATTGTTTAAAGATGATATCGAGTTTCTTAAACAACAAGAGGGTAACGATGAAAGGGAGGTAGTAAGAATCAAAAAATTTCAAAGAATACTTAACCAGCAACTAGCTAAGGAAGAATAAGTTCACTATTATGAACAAAAGTAGAGAGATATCATTGAAGAAGATGGTATGGAGAAGAGACTAACTCATAGTCTCATGAATTATATGGAGAATTCAAAACAGCATACTGATGTGCTGACAGAGATCAAGGAAACAGAGCAACAAACTAAATTGTTCCCAAAGGAAAATAAGGCATAGAAGCCTTATGTTTTTAATTTTAACAATTGTTTTGTAAGCGCAGGTTTAGTTGCAGATGCTGGAGTAAATTTGGCACAGGTGAGTAGACAAATAAAAATGAAAGAAGAAGATTTTGTGGAAGTATTTAATCCATGGAATCGAAATGTTCAATTGTAGGAGAGAATGCTGGAAATTCAAAATTCAATGAAGAAATTAGATGTTGCAGAGGGAGATATCCTTAAGGATATTCAGGAAGTTTGGTTGGAGGCAATGTATACAATGATAACCATAGTAGAAGCAATGTCTACAATGATATCCAGAGCAAGGGAAATGGTTACAATGATAGCAAGAGCAAAGAAAGAAGAAAATAAACAATAATTTTGAAGAGTTAGTAGACAACAACAACAACCTGAAGGAGAGAGAAAGAGGTGACAATGAATGGCATAATATGGACCAGCCCAAAGATATACTAGAGATGGAGTGTTGGGTAGCAGAAGCCCCGCGTAACAGTGACGGGGCATGAAGCCTGAAAGTTTGGGTAAAGATGGGGTAAGGACTCGACGAGATGCATGGAGCATGATTTGTAATAAGTTGAGTCAAAGGGTAGTCCTCACAAAAATAATGTAAAGAAATGTAAGTGAGCCAACCCGCCCATGGGTCGCTGTCCATGGAAAAGTATAAATAGAGTGAGGCTCTAGGGGTAGAGGTAGCTAGTTCTTGTGATATATAATCTTGGATCGGATATGTAATGCGTTTTTGAGAGGGAAAGTCTTGAAGCATCTGCAAGTTTGAGTCGAGGGTTTGGGTAGTAGATAGAGGCTCTACAACTGTGTGCACAAAGGCTTCGAAGAGTTGACAGCTATGTGCGTGGACCCCTGCAGCTAAGTGCATAGGGCAGATCTGGATGTATTGGTGAAGAAAGTGAATAAATATAAGTTGTTTCTAAAATTATGTGTTAAATCTAAGCTATCGCGGATCTGGCCTTTGCATGGTTTCTTTAACTATTTAAATCGATGCGCATATGCTTATGTTATGAATATATGAATCTTTGTGCACGAACTGGTTAAATTTGATAAGTGTTTGCTGAAATACCATAATAAGTAGATTAAATCTGTTAACAACACATTATTAAAAAGTAAGGGTTATTCTGGGTCCAGATCTGTGCGAAACATAGCAGTGCGAAGCTGTGGAACGGTGTGCGAAACTTCCAGACCACATCTATACATCCTAAGGGTGCGGAAAACTGGTTCCAGCACCCTCCCCTGCTACCTCGAGTGAGACCTTAGTCCATGCTCCGTGGGCTCTTGCCGAAAGGGTCGGTAGCTACGAGATTTGTTTAGCTAAACAATTCTTCCGAACCCGGGTCAGGCCCATATCAACCAACAAATGGTTTTGTTACTAGGATCAGGATCTACCTAAGGGGTATCTGATGTTAGAACACTAGAATCCTACAAAGAAAGTGATTGACGAATGGTGGGATTTGAAGCTCCACAAGTTCGTAGTTCAGGGAAACAAAAATCCATGGATCTTGGAGGAAGATTGGTTGGACCGCTATATATACATAGATATTCACAAGGTCTTCTTCGCAATATTTGCAGTAGAGATATACGAGTGGATCGCGAGGTTTGCTAACAACGTAGGAAGGTTCAGATTAGATCAACTTATTGTGTGGACTCTAGAACTGGTGCATAGACTACAAGCCACTGAAGATAAAATCACGCACGCAGTAGATCATTGGCTAGATCGGGTAATAGGAGGATTATCACTAAGTTAAAGATAGATACAATGATGAGCTATAGTGAAGCAGAAAGGAAATTTCTTCAAGGACCGCGGGGTAAGTATATCTAATCATTGAATACTTGGATTAAGATGTTGTTGTTTGAAAAATATATTATGTGCATTTATTGATGTCTAGAGTAAAACAGAGCGGAATAGGTTACCACAAAGTATGAGGGGCAGAGAACAGTCCTCTAATTTCTATTCCCAGGAAAGTGAGGAAGAGCTTACCCGTTTCTCACCAAGAAGTGTGGTCCGGTTGATCAAGGAGCACATCCCACTGAAACCACCTCTGCCTATGCCACCACCCACTTCACCTACATCAAATCCTTCCACACCAACACCAACCCCATCTCTAACCCCACCACCACCAAAAGTTGGTATGGTGAGTGCAATTAAGCTGCCGATATTTAAGGGTGTAGGAAATGAGGAACCACGTCAGTTCTAGTTTGTAATAAAGTCTTTGTGGGATGCTCAAGGCATAACAAATGAAAATATCAAAAAGGCCACCATAGTTAGTGCACTGGAGGACCACACATTGATGTGGTACATAAAATACTCAACCAATCATCCAAATAAGGCAATAGCAGCAATCTAAGAGGTGCTAAAAAAAGAGTTTAGTTGACCAAAATCAGAAAGACAGTTAGTTATTGGGTTCAAGGAGATCGTAATGTTGCCTAGTGAAACGTCGTGGGATCTCGACTATTGGTTACAAAGTACTATTTGCGAGGCTAACATGAAATTGACAAATGCGCAACATTGCACGTGATTTGTGGCATCACTGACACCACATATGAGGATGGCTTTGTCACAACGAAATATCTCAACCCAAGCGGAAGCACTGGAGATAGCAATGAGGTTGTAAAAAACTCTAATACCAGATCTAGGGTTGGGAGTTCAGCAAATCCACGCGCAACTTCAAAATCTAAGTTTAGAAATGCAAAGATTGAATCAAGAAAGGGTGCCCCGAACAAAGGAACATGGCGAGGTTGGTTGTATTAAACGCAAGAGCCAAGGGCACAAGAAGGACCACTGCCCTGTCTTCATCAACTATGTGGCGGTGCGGGGCCCCATGCCGTTAAAAGTGGAGGTACAAGCAGGACCAAGTGCCGCATTTGTGCTCTGGTGTGCGATTTGTCAAGTGGGTGGAAAGCATGCATACCCAGACCCCGCAACAGCTGTACTACAAATTTTTTCTATTAGTAGGTCACAATGACCAAACATGTCGAAGTTCTGACTTAATGAGGGAAAGAACCCCAGCTTACCGAGTGCAGACTGAAGTGTGAGGAGGATTTCAAGGACAAGGTCAAGCAAGAGGAATGGGGCCCTAGCGAGGCCGCGAAAAACTGATCTATTATATCTATGGAGGGCCAGGACACTACGCTCGTGACGACACTAACCTAACCAGGATCTCTTGCCCCTATTATGAGTAGTTTGATCATGAAATGGTAGCTTGTCCAACATTAATTGCCCAGATGCATGAGAAGGGAGTATTAGAACCTACACCAACTTAAAATGTCCAGATGATGCAATCAAAACCACGTGAGGCAGACCATAGTATAAATATGGTATTGAGGAGCGACACAACCACAGGAGGTGATACACAGAAAGAGATTGCAGAAGATGGGAAGAGGTGCGATGCAACCTCAAAGGAACCTGACTCTAGATTGGAACGAGGGATGAAGACGCCTAAGGAAGCTTAGAAGAGCTTGGCGGAATTCTCTACTCCGGGAAGGAGGGACCAAACAAAGCCAGGATTGGACACCTCCATGATTACTACCTCTCTCGAGACCTGCATGAAGCTGCTACATGATAGTAAAGTCGTTAGAGGACTACAGGAGCTAATCACTAGGTGCACCAGATTGGGCAATCCATAAGTAGTCTGGAAAATAGGATGACATGCTCTACACATTGGACAAGAAATGAGAATGACAACGTGAATTGGCAAATATGAGATGGATCAGGTCATCCTGGACTTAGGCTTGGATGTGAATGTGTTGCCTGAGCAAACATGGGAGTGCATGGGTAGGCCCACACTACAATGGTGCCCGATTCAACCAACCAACAAAAGATCTTACCAATGGGGTGACTATAAGGGGTGATCGTTGACATCGAAGGCATAAGTACGTAGACTGATTTTGAGGTAATAGAGGTTGTTGATGATAGTAATCCTTACACTGCATTCCTCAGAATTGATTAGGCAATGGACATGAAAGGCATCATTAATTTAAAGCAACAAAAAATGACATTTGAAATGAAGTCATTGTAGGTTGTAATTCTTTTGAATACAGTAGAAGGAGAGCGCTACACTAAACTAGTGCTTGATGAGGAGAGTGACAAGGAAGTAGATTGTATCTATCAGATAACAATGCAAGACAAGAATCAGATGCATTCCACAGTTGAGGGAAGAATCTCATCGGAGCACGATATCACCTACACAGTGGATTTAGATGACGAGACTGAGCGATGGTAGAACCAATTGCAGGAAGTTACGACACTTAACTATAATATGATGATTCAATCATTG
Source organism: Pinus taeda (assembly GCA_000404065.3). Classification (NCBI taxonomy): domain Eukaryota; kingdom Viridiplantae; phylum Streptophyta; class Pinopsida; order Pinales; family Pinaceae; genus Pinus; species Pinus taeda. The sequence goes on from APFE030312972.1 coordinate 24,212, forward strand.
TGATGCATGACCAAAGAAGAAAGACAATGCCAGTGGAGAATGATGCAATGAATGAGGGGCAGTTTTTTAAGCTTGGCACCATAATTTTATCACAGGAGCAACCTGGTGTGTCAGAAGATGCACCGCACGCACCCAGATGGGGAGCACATAAGCTGAGATGCATAAGGTAGCTCCAGGTATGGCTTCTAGGATGGGTGCGACAACCACGTTGGTACAGAATGGTCATCTATCAACAACAAAGGTTATGAGTGCACATCATGTGGCCATCAACCCAACTAGATCGGCGCGGAACGAGGGTTTGCAGTGCCGGGCAAGGAACTCTCTCCACGGCTAGATGAACCAGTACATCTACCGCCCATCCTACGTGTGACAACATCTGCAAAAGGATTCAGCAGCTCTGGGTAGCTGTTTGGCATGGAAAAATACAACTTTGTAAGTTAGAAGAAATAAGGGCCAAACATCGAGAACAAAGTGCGAGGCTGGATGAAGAAATTGATAAGTTGCAATTATAAGACACCTAGATGGGTTGTCTCTCCTACACTACTATGAAGGGATCAGACATGGTTGGCTCTCCTACACTACTATGCCAAGTAGCGACCTTGCTAGCATGGCTATGGTTGCACCTGGGAGTACAAGGATGCACAAACTGGAATCCGCTAGTAGAATCAAGTAAATGCGAAGGGTGCCCGTAGCCTGGACTAGTTAGGAAATAGAAGACCCACACACGATGTGTGCCCACGTGACTATCCATAGGGAGCTCAGTCCCAGCACCCCATGCAGTTCGAAGAGGGTGTGAGACTGTAAAACAGACTGCTGAGAAGCTGCACAACGTGGCTACAACACACATTTGGAACGCATATCTACGTACCTAGGGATCCGCTGCCGTGGAGGAAGGATGGAAAGCGATCGTTGCAGGTACTATTCATGATATGATGGCCCATTTAAGGCAAGTTGTAGTGGGCAGCAAGTAATTAAGGCAAAAAAAAATAACCGCCAAAATCGCATTTATGAGCTACAGCAAGGGCGAACAATCGATTTTAAATGTGAAATCAAATATAATCATAGTAAGAGTCACACAACCTTGCTTTACCATTCCATAAGGGAGACACCGTGGGTCCAAGCCAAGCACAAGATGAACGATAAGCAACTAGAAGAATGTTCGTGGTTTCAAGCATCGCCAAAACATTATCGGCAAGCAATCCTTAAGGCGACAAACCCTACCATAAATAGTCCACAGAAAGCCATGCCGTAAGTAGCCGAGCTCCCTAAATCACTTCAAATGTCGAGGACCAAGAAGGGCCCTCCGATTCTAGAACCAGTAAGGAGGTTGCCACGACACCTGCACTTTAGCAACTTCACAATGGAGGAAAAGGGTAAAACTATCACAATTGAGAGCGACGAGGAGGAAGAGGGTTCTTCCACATATGTTGAAGAAATAAATATTGAAGAGGATCCGATCAAGGAAGTAACGATGCGATCAAAGGAGTCATGTATACCATGGATATTAGGTATTTTTTAGCTAAGATAAGGGAGGCCTAGGACCTAAAAATCCAAGCCGACGCTGCCAGACAAAAGTAAGTAGTGATTAAAGCCCGTCTCTAGCTGTGGCTAGATGAAACATTTGTAGTCTAAACCACCATAGATCGTCAGGTAGCACACATGCAGATAGAATATGCCACTACAGAGCCAACAGAGACAAAGATTGATGTGTCAGTGATATGCATGGAATGAATACAATGAATGACGGAAGAGTTTGCTACCAATAAAAGCGAAGCACAGAGGCTGCTAACTAACCACTGCACAAAGATTACCACACCAGCTGAGTGACTCGGGCTGAGTCATGATGATTGTGTTGGGGGACTGTTGGGTAGCAGAAGTGTCGTGTAATAGTCATGGGGCATGAAGCCCAAAATTTTGGGTAAAGATGGGGTAAAGACTTTGCAGGATGTGCAGAGCATGATTTGTAATAAGTTGAGTCAAAGGCTAGTCCGCCTAAAAATAATGTAAAGAAATGTAAGTGAGCTAGCCCACCCAAGGATCATAGTCCATAGAAAGGTATAAATAGAGCGAGGCCCTAAGGGTAGAGGTATCTAGTTCTTTTCATATGTAATCTTGGATCTGATATGTAATGGTTTTTTGAGAAGGAAAGTATTCAAGCATTTGTAAGTCCAAGTCGAGGGTTTGGGTAGTAGATAGAGGCTCTGCAGCTGTGTATGGAGAGGCCTGGAAGAGTCCGCAGCTGTGTGCATGGACCCTTACAAATGAGTGCGCAGGGCAGATCTGGATGTATTGGTGAAGAAAGTGAATAAAGATAAGTTGTTTCTGAAAATATGTGTTAAATCTGAGTTATCACAGATTTAGCTTTTGTATGGTTACTTTAACTATTTGAATCTATGTGCATATGCTTATGTTATGAATATATGCATTTGTGTGTGCGAACTGGTTAAATTTGATAAATGTTTGCCTAAAGACCATAATAAGTAGATTAAATCTATAAATAGCACATTAATAGAAAGTAATGGTTATTTTGGGTCTAGATCTACGTGAAACAGAGCAACACGAAGATGTGGAATGGTGTGCGAAACCTCCAAACCACATCTAGACAACCCAAGGGGCAGAAACCTAGTTCCAACACCCTCCACTGCTACCTTGGGTGAGACTCTAGTCCACACTCCGCAGGTTGTTGCTGAAAGGGCCAGTAATTGTGGGATTTGTTTGGCTAAACAATTCTTTTGAACCTAGGTCAAGCCCATATCAGCCAACATGGAGATTGAAAAGTTATGGCAGTTAATGATGAAGCAGTCCATATGGAGGAAAATGGTAGCAACATGAAGAAAGATCAATCATAACTTGAACGTGATTGACAAAGAGAAGAAGAAGGAACAGAAGACAATAGAAGTACAACAACAACAAAGGAACAAGATATTTGGGCAATTACAAAACGAAGTATGGGATCCAAGAAGACAAAAACCAGAAGACATGTGATTAGGAGATCATGAATATTTTCCACTTTGGGAGTCTGATGCAGGAGCATTCAACCCAAGAGAAAATCATTTGTAATTAAGTAGACATGGGGGGTAATGCGTTTTAGGGAAATTAGTTTCCTAAGTCTCAAGTTAATGTAATATTTAGGTTTTTAAGTGATATAATTAGATAATGTGAAATGTTTGTAAATTCTCTCAAATAAATGAGAACATGAGTTGGCAATAATGAAAAAGGATTCTAAAGTCAATTAGGACTCTTTAAGTAGTTCCATGATTTGAGGAACGAAGGAGAGCTCTTATGAATTAAATGGGTATTAGAAGTGGATGTAGAAGATAAAGGATTTAAGAGTTATTTCAATAGATTTAGGAATGGAACTAGGATTAGCTCAACAAACCTTGCTGGTATAAATGTAAGCCTATGGGCAGAGTTCAAAAGGAGGCCATTCATACTGCAGATTAGGCCTGTGAGAGACAGAGAGTCTCAATATGTATCATTTGTTCATATTTATATATGTAATGGATGATTTCATAACTCTGTTAGTATGTAAAATGAGTGTTTAATGAATGAATGATATATGGATTCGTAGGTTCTATGACAGTGGTTACATGCAGAGTTTAGAAGAACATGCAGAGGAGAGAATGATTCAGAGGAATCATAATGGATTATTAAATCCAATTGAAGGAACATAATAAGCTCTATAGAAGCTGTGATGTGAATAATTTGTAGAGGACATAAGGCCATGAGTGAATTGGGTAGCGGAAGAACAAAAGTCAAAACCCTGAAGAAATAATCCAAAACCATAGAGAAATGATGAAGAAATAGCAAAAGGCATGAAGGAAAGGGTGAAGGAAGAAGTGAGTCATCAAATTTTAAGTACCATTGGATCTTATATATCAACAGCATGGGCGACAAATGATGATATCCATCGATCGTATAGATCAACAGCCATCTCTCGATGAAAGAGTGTAGGAGACAACACAGTGAAAAAAGGGTTTCACAAGCCTTAAGTGGTATTTCGGGCGGCGTAGAAACGGTAAGTGGTATTGAGGGTCGAGCATCTGATTCCATTCAGTGGAGGAGATGTAGCGAAAGGGAGGAAGGGAAAAACCACTTTATCGGGCGGTTAATCCTCATGCTTGTGGTCTATTTGAAGTCGGGGTGAACCATCGGATCTACTATGTGTAGATCAACGACAGAGGATTAATATGTAAGTTGTTTGATCAAGGATTGGGGTATGGAAGTGATACATGATAATGCGAAGACCAATGGGTGCAGACACAATGAAGTTATGAGTGTTGGTTTATAAAGTTTGAAGTCTAATAGTTCAATTGCATATCGGATGTGGAGGAGGCATGTATGTGTTAATGACTCGCAGAGGAGCCGATAGCTGATTGCGATAAAGGTAAAACTCAAAAATGTGCCAAGGTTGTATCAAGGTGGAAAAGGTATGGTTGTGTATTTATTTCCTTTGTGATTAGTTTATAAAGGCTTAGGCACGGGAATATGGAACTGTATATATAAGTCCAACGATAGAAGGTTTATGTGTTAAATATATATAACGAAGGTTTAAAGAGGGAAGGGTTATATATATGTAAGTAAGATGGTTATGAAGGGGTTTTAAACTCCCGATAAGAAAGATTTGAATTAAAGTAAAAAATAAAGGTTAACAAGGGTTAAAGTGGGGTGATTAATTTCCGATAGAAATGAAAAGGTGGCTTAATGTTTAGACTTTGTTAAGTCTATGAATTATTCCACCATGAGACTAAAAGAGGGCCTTAACCATTTTTGGTTGATGATTTGACTCCTTTGAGAGTTAAATTCTTGCGACAAATGAGCTTATGCATTTTTATTCATACTATGGGTGTAAGCGAGTAGTCCTGCCATCAAGGGGTCTCATGTTATTAATAATATAAAGCCTTGTTTTATTAAAGAAGAAAAACACTTTATATATACGGAGAAATAAGCAAAAATTTACGTAATAGAATTTTATTAATATTTATAATATTCAAACAAAAAAATCATTATTAACACTTGCAATTTTCAAATAATAAAATTCAAATAAACAATTATATTTCTAATTAATTTACATATTTATTTTTCATAAATTTTTATATTTATTTATTTTTTATTAAAATTTTATATTAAATAGTTATATAAACTTATGTGTTTGAAATTTTTATTTAATAATATTCTACTAAACTTTTATACTAAATGATAAATTTCTATAAAAGACATTACACGTTTTTAATGTAAAATTTTTAATAGTTTCCTAGTATTATGTTACTTTTTCCTTTTGTTATACAAAAAAATGCACAAATACACAAATTTTCCTTCATTTAATAATAAATCTAAGTATCAAAATAGACTTTTCCCCTTAAAAAAATATAATTTTAGGATTCTATAATTGTGGAGAAAAATAAATAATTTAAGTTGTAATTTTTCCCATAATAAGTTATGATAACTATGTGCAATGCAAACTGTAATTTAAAATATTTCTTTATATTAAAAATTAAAAATTATTTTTAAAATCTATATTCTTTTAAATATAACTAATTTTAAAAAATTATGTAAATATTACATAAATATAATAAACATTTTATTAATATAACAATTTAATTTTATAAAATATATATTTTAAAATAATAATAATAATAATTTTATATTTCAATTCAAGTTTCTGTGATCTATATCATAATGTGTAAAGAGTTTTTTCGAAGAAGTCATATTGAAGATCTGAGTCTGAGCCAATAAATGTGGTTCATCTTCTCTACACAATGAAGAAACATAACCAAGAAAAGGGTTAAATAGGAAGACATGGCAAACTAAAAACTAGAAGAAAACCATCCACAATAGTTCAGGAGTCCAACTATCCTTCATCCAAGGGACCATAGGGTTAAATAGGAAGACATGGAAAACTAAAAACTAGAAGAAAACCATCCACAGCAGTTCAGGTGTCCAACTATCCTTCATCCAAGGGACGATTGACAAGATTGCAAGAATCTTAAAAAAGCATAATGTTCTGTTGACCTTTAGACCCCTCAGCACCATTAGGAGATCCCTTAAGTCTGTTAAAGACCAAGTGAACCCTATGGATATGAAAGGTGTTTATATCATCCCTTGGGAGCTCCATTAAGTTTGTTAAAGACCAAGTGAACCCTATCGATATGAAAGGTGTTTATATCATCCCTTGTTCCTATGGAACCTCATACATATGTGAAATTGGTCGTTCTATAAACCAGAGGATTAATGAACCTCATCCATAGGTGAAACTGGTCATTATATAAAATAGATGATTAAAGAACACATTGCTGCTATTAAACACGGGAGGAAAAAATCCTCAGCTTTAGCCGAACATGCAGAACATCATATATGCATTCAAGAAGCTAGGAACACGACGTTGATATTAAACACGGGAGGACCGAATCCTTAGCTTTAGCTGAAAATGCAGAAAAAACTAAGTGTCATATATGCATTCAAGAGGCTAGGGTTATCGGTAAGATTCATCATTTCCATCATCATAAGTTTAGGGAAGCCATTGAAATTGAGAGGTCTTCAAGTAATATTAATAAGGATGACAACTGGAAAATTTGTAGCCATTTGATTCCCTCCCTCTCTTCTTAATTCTCTACATATTTTATTTATTTATTTATTTATATGTATATTGATATATACACAATGTAAATTAACATTCTTATAGAATTAGTACTTACATTATAAATATTTTGTGGAATATAATAGATCATTATTGTTGTTAATCTTTGATTATATACATAATAATTTAAAAAAATAGAATTTTATAAAAACCTAATCCAATAGGCTGTTTTAAATTGATTAACATATATATAATAATTCTAATATTAATACGAATGTTTAGTTATATATATATATAGATATATATATATAATATATATATATTAATAATATATTATTTTATTAGTTTTGATTATGTTTTTATTAAGAATATAATATATATATAAATAAGTAGAACTTCGGCGTAAATGACATAAAGAGAGACATTTGTCAATGCATTTCAAACCAACTAGTGTGGTTCATCGTCAGGGAAGGTTGAAGAAACAGATTCAACTTTGTATGTTAAATAGTGTGAGCAAAGCCTCCAAGGGCTATCTTGACCAACGACTAATTTTGACTTGGGGACCACAGCCAAAAAGTCAAATCGATAATTTAATGGGAGTTAGTTATCATACCTTAAATTATATATAAGAAATAATTATAACTGTTGTTTACATTATTAGTTTACTAAAAATTGTAACTTATATGGGAATTAGTTAGATCAAGATATATATATATATATATATATATATAGTATATATAAGGTAATTATAGGATGATAGTTAGGTATAATAACTATATATTATTAGAAAGTCAAAAAATTAAATAGATAAATATAAATATAAAAATAATAGGAGTTAGTTAAAAGGTATAATTAAAGATGTAAATTAAATGGGAATTAGTT